>VWPU01016279.1:0-46626 GCA_013398955.1 Callaeas wilsoni
CCTCCTTCCCTCCATCCCTCCCCACCCACGCCCAGGCAGCTCCATTTGCCTGATGGCAGCGGCTCCAGCTATTCCAGCTCTCGGCTGGGGAAGCCTGGGCTGTCCTCGGCCGTGTGTCTGCCCTCTGCTCTCCCAGCACCTCCTCCCGGCCGCACGGCTCTCCCGTGTCCGCACACACGGATTCCGAACGAGGACAGCCGCTCCTGCTTCTCTGCTGGGCTCATCTCCTCTCTGCAGGGCTGTTGCAAAGCCAGCCAGCCTCTCCCAGTCCTCCCAGATAAGCGGGATTAAATCCCTTGCTTATTCCTCCTCCACCTGAGCAATGAGGGGTGGAAGGGGGGTCGTTATCCAGTTCTTATCTCCGGTGCAGCAGCTTGTTTCTGGCTGAGGAGGGGAGATGGCCCCAGCCCCTGCTGGCGTGACTCGTGTCCCTGCAGAGCCCGACAAAGGCCCTGCTTGTAGGATCAGGGCCCTCCTTCCCATCACCGGCTGCTTTTCAGCGGGCACTGAGGCCTCCGAGGGAAACCCTGAGACACCTGATTGCAGCAGATACCGAGGGAAAACCTCACCAGCCCGGCTCCCGTTCTGTTACAGAGCTGCAAACAGATGTGCTTCCAACCGGCTGAAAACTCAGCACACACGGCTCTGGCAGTGCTGTCCCTGCTCCCTCTGACAAACAGAATCATAAAATCCCAGACTGGCTTGGGTTGGAAGGGACCTTAAAGCTCATCCAAAGCCCCCGTGCCATGGGCAGGGACGCCTTCCACTATCCCAGGCTGCTCCAAGCCCCGTCCAGCCTGGCCTTGGACACTTCCGGGGATCCAGGGGCAGTCACAGTTTCTCTGGGCACCCTGTGCCAGGGCCTCAGCACCCTCTGAGTAACGAATAACCATGATTCCTTGTGATTCCAAGCTCCAGAGGGCCTGGTTGGTTCAGAAGTTTCTCCAGGTTATGGCCTTTGATCCCTGTCTCTCAGCAGGACTCTCCCACAGCTGGGGCACTGCAAGGGCTGCAGCGCCACATCTTCAGCTGTCCTCAGCTACCCAGGCCTGGGGGCAGAGCCCTCTGGGGCTGGGAAAGAATCTCTGGATGCAAACAATTCCCAAAGGCTCAGGGCACTGATGTTGTGCATCTTGCAATGAGAACATGAACGTTATGTTGGTCAGCGCGTGGAGCCGAGCTGGCAGCAGCGGGTGCTGCGGTGCCGTTTGGCCCCTCTCGGCTGCAACTGCTGCAGCACATCCCCAGTGCTCCTGGGTTACTCCAAGGGCTGCCCCACCACCTATCCCTCTGCAGGATACTTCCATCCAACTGTTTTCCAACTGAAATCAAAGCAAGACTGATGGAAAACCTTTTCCTTCCCTTTCCAACCTCTTGGCCTTCGCCTGGCCCTTTACTCTGTTTGATTTGGGCTAACTGAGGGTCGTTCGGCCCCTGCAGGGCTCTTGGTCTATCACAGAGCACCCTGAGCGTGGCCACTCCTGTATCTGTGCCAGAAACACCGAGCTCGCTCTGCACAGCTCACCCTGCTCAGGCTTTCAGGGTAAACGTTGTAAAGCCTGCTCAGATTCCTGATGGGAAGGGCCGTGCAAGGACTGGAATAGAATCATGGAATCACTAAGGTTGGAAAAGACCTCTAAGATTGAGTCCAACCACCAACACAACACCGATGTGTTCACCCCTGAACCTTGTCCTCCATTCCACATCCACATTTTGAACACTTCCACGGATGCTGAATCCCCCCCTGCCCCAGGCAGCCTGTGCCACTGCCTGGAGGAGTGAATATCTGAGACAGAGAGAAGTGTCCCCAGCAGGGGGAATGGTGCTCTGATCCCCTGGAGAGTTCAGCCCCCCACCCATGGGTGCCCCAGCCAGGTCCCAGTGATGCCTTGGAGAGGCTGGAGCAGAGGCCGGACAGAGTGAAAGGATAAAGGGCAGGGATTTATGGCAAGGCCTTCCCAGGGCGCACCTTGGGCAGTGCAGGAGTCTCGCAGAGACTGCACCCAGGATGGACACAGCCACACGTTTTTGGGACAGATAGAAGTTCTGTCCATTTGCAATCAGAGGTTAATTGTCCAGTTCCCGCTTCAGGCAGTGCAGTCCCATTCTCTCTGTTTGCTCCCCCCAACTCACTTTTGTTTCGATTTCTCAGTGCCTGAGACAGTGAGGTGTCCTTGATTCTCAGGCCTGGAGAGGAATTGCTGTGTCAGACCAAAATGGGAAAAGCAGTTGCTGACACTCTGTGTGGAGCTCAGAGTTACACACTAAAGAATTGTAGGGTTGCAAACATTAAAATATAAAAGCTGAAATCCTAAGGCATCACCAGCATTGTTGTGCCTGGGAGGGGAGGAGGTGCCTCGGCACAGGGTGGTTTGGGGACAGCAGCCTGTTAAAGCTCTGCCACCTCTCCTCGAGGGTGACACATCCACAGCTGCACTTTGCAAGGAGATCTGGAGCTCCCAGGCCAGATCCAAGTGCTGGACCTTGGCATGGGCCCTCTCTGGGAGGGGTGAGCCTCCACCCAGCCCTGTGGCCCAGGGCCATGGGCAGAGCTCAGCAGGAGCTGCCCCATCATGTTCCACCATCCGCCAAGGGATAGAGAAGGTTAATCCCAGTGACTGAGATGGAAAATGCTCCCCAGGACCTTGATGGATGGCGAGGTCCACAAAGATCAACCGATCCCCATCCCTGGAAGTGTCCAAGGCCAGGCTGGATGGGGCTTGGAGCAACCTGGCATAGTGGAAGGTGTCCCTGCCCGTGGCAAGGGGTTTGGAATTAGGTGACTTTTAAGGTCCCTTCCAACCGAAACCATTCTGGGATTCTGTTCTCATTCCCTCCCGCACGTGGAGCAGGCGTGAGGGAACACCGAGGGATCTGGGATGTCTGTCACTTCTTTGCTTCTTCTCTTTGCCCTTTGGCCCAGAGCAGGGCAGCGGAGCCTGAACCACACAGGGGCAGGCAGGAGAGGCCAGAGCCAGGGTGGGAACCCCAAGGCAGGGGAACAGGGATGAGACCCCCAGAGATGCCACAGCAGGGATCTTTGGGGACAGCTTTGGACCTGATAGCACCCCTGGGATCTCCATGGAGCCCAGTCTGTGCCCTGGAGGGGTAACTGTGACTGGGAAACACAGGGAGGGAAGGGGCGGAGAGAGGAGGAAAGCCAGGCTGGAGTTCTGACTCCACCGACACCACATCCATCACATCCCCTGCCCCAGGGTCAGGGGGGCTTTTGTTTTGCTTTCAGATGGCTTTTTAAAATCCAATTTTGGCCCTTTGATAAACATCTGTGCATTTGCACATGAACATCTTCACACTTCTCGACGTTTTCAGACACTTTGCCATCCCTGGAAGTGTTCAAGGTGAAGTTTTTGGGAGCCCTGAGCAACCTGGGATAGCGGAAAGTGTCTCTTCCCATGGCAGATGAGCTTTGAGGTCCCTTCCAAGCCAAACCATTCTGGAATTCTGTGATCCCCTGACTCCGTGATTTGCTGTGCACCCACAGGCTCACATGTGCTGACACCTTTGTGCCACCCCCACGTTAAAATCTGATGCCAAGGACCTGGGAGGGGAGAGGAGAGACTTTGGAGCCCTGAGCCCCAGCAGCCTGAATGCTCCTGCCCTCACACCTGGGCTCCATCTCTCGCCTCTGCCTCCCCAGCACACACATTAAGGGATTACACTGTCATCCTTTCAATCTCTCTGTCAATAGATTTCTTTTTTGCCAGCCGATTTTTTTTCCCCATCTCGAGCTCTTTCACTTCATTAATACACCCAGAAGGGAAGAGCAGCTGCCTGCATTGTCTGGCTATGAAAATTTCTTGCGCTGCTGGATTTGTAAAACAACTGATTAAAGACAATGCAATTAATTATTCCTTGATGAAATAGTGGAAATTATCCTGAAAAATGAAGAAATTTAGCAGTGGAACATTAAATCCCCATAATTATGTCATTTCTACAAAGGGGGCAGGGAGGTGAAGTATAAAAATAAAATCCAGCCGCAGTCTTTGTGCCGGCGCCTTGCCGGGTGCCCGGGGACGTGGTGCCCTCCACGGGCTCCTGCCTTGGATGTGAGCCTCAGGATACCCCCAGATCCCCCCGGAGACCCCCTGGCACAGGCAGGGGCACAGGCTGAGGGTCCCTGCGGAGCCCCTGCGTGCCAGGCCAGGCTGGCTCCTGTGCGCTGGGCTGGGTGTGAGCATCCAGCTGTGCTTACGGCATCCAGCTGTGCTTACGGCATCCAGCTGTGCTTACGGCATCCTCCGTCACGGGGGAAGTGCCCACGCCCTGGCACTGCCACCGCCCCTGCTGGGACAGCCTGGAAAGTCTGAGATCCTGTCGTGGGGTGATTCTGTATTCCCCATCACCTGCTGGAAGTTTTTTTTCTATGTCTTTGGACTGCAGCCGGGAGGACTCTTCAGGGCGGCTCGCTTGACCTTGCGGCCGGAATGTTTATATATTTTTACCTACCTGGAGACTTTTTTTTCCCTCTGCTAGTAGCGGAGGAGGGGGGGGTTGCTCGCAACCCTTATTTTTTTTTCAGCTGTCAGCTGGAGAGGGACGGAGATCTGCCTCAGCGGCTTCTGCTCCTTCTTGGACGGTTTTTCGGCTTGTTTCATTCATCCGAGACCAGCTCACCATCTCCAGGACTCCTGGTTGGGACCCCTCGACCCGGCAGGGCCCGGCTGGGCTTTGGGCCTCGGGCCTGGGACACGTGAGAGAATTGCGGGAGGCCCACCGACCTCCGCCTCTGGGAAGGGAGGGGGAACTCGCTTTGTTAAATAAACAGGGGTTTTTTCACTCTCGTTTGAGAAGTTCCTTTCCCGAACACGTGAGGAAGGGGCTGCCGGGACATTTGTGTCCAAACCGGCACAGATCCCTTGGAGAGGAAGCTGTGGCCCGGCTTTCCTCATCCTCAGCCCTGCCCCTCACAGGAGCTGCTCCCGGGCCGCCTGCACCTTGTCCTGCCCAGCAGCACCCTGTGCATCCATGGGGAGCCACACGGGCCCCCGGGAAGTGCCCCGCGGTGGCCCATGGTGCCCCGTGCACCAGCTGTGCCCCAGGCCCTGGGGTGTCACCCGGCCTGGCTCCTGGAGCCGTCCTCCCCAAGCCTCCCAGCGCCATCACCGCGGAATTATGAAGTCGTTATGGCTGGGAGAGACCTTTGAGATCACCAAGTCACACGTTCCACCAAATACCTCCGTGCCCACTAATCCATGTCCTGAGGTGACACATCTGCTCGTGTCTTGAGCATTTCCAGGTCCACCCACCCGCTGCAGCCTCCTCTGCTCCATGTGTTCCTCTGGCTCTTGCCAGACAGTGTTCCATGGGCCATCCTCTTTCTCACCGCTAATTCCTGGCTCATCTTTCCCTCCTTAAACTCTGGATCCTCCTGCCACCGGCTCTCTCTGTTCTGGTTGCCTCCCCTATGCTTTTCCTGGCTCTCTTGTGCTGTCCCCACCCCTGCCAGAGCCATAACTCCGGGAGGAGAGCTGGCCCCAGCCCCCCTCCACCCACGCTGACTCTGCATCCCCATCCCGTGTGCCTGTGCCCATCAGAGCACGGAGAATCCCGTGTCCGGGAGGAGGAGGCAGTGCCGAATCCCTGCCCGAGAATCCCCTGCCCGGGGGGAGGGGGCAGTGCCGAATCCAGGATCCTGACCCGAGAATCCCCTGCCCAGGGGGAGGGGGCAGTGCCGAATCCTGGATCCTGCCCCGAGAATCCCGTGCCCGGGCGGAGAGGGCAGGGCCGAATCCCGGCCCGACAATCCCCTGTCCGGGAGGAGAGGGCAGTGCCGAATCCCGGCCCGAAAATCCCCTGTCCGGGAGGAGAGGGCAGTGCCCAATCCCGGATCCCAGCCCGAGAATCTCCTGCCCGGGAGGAGGGGGCAGTGCCGAATCCTGGATCCTGCCCCGAGAATCCCGTGCCCGGGAGGAGAGGGCAGTGCTGAATCCAGGATCACAGCCCGAGAATCCCCTGCCCGGGAGGCGACGGCAGTGCCCAATCCTGCCTCCCCGCCCGAGAATCCCGTGCCCGGGAGGAGGGGGCAGTGCCGAATCCAGGATCCCGGCCCGAGAATCCCGTGCCCGGGAGGAGGGGGCAGTGCCGAATTCGGGATCCCGACCCGAGAATCCCCTGTCCGAGAGGAGGAGGCAGTGCCGAATTCGGGATCCCGACCCGAGAATCCCCTGCCCGAGAGGAGGGGGCAGTGCCGAATCCCGGCCCCGGCGCGGGGGAGGCAGGAGGAACGCGTGGCACGGGGAGAGGATGTGCCTCCTCCGCACTCGCAGCTGGGGACTGTTGATTTTATTTATTTATTCTATTCTGAGATTTATCAAACGTGGGACTGGAGCCTTCCCGAGCCTGGTGTGCGTGGAAGGAATCCAGGCCCCACACACCACCTGCCGAAATGTAATTACCAGATGCGTTAAATGAATAAATCTTCCGGGCACCATTTTCTGTCGGTGCTGGAAAACCCACGGGGAGCCTCCGACTGCTCCGAGCTGCCGGTGCCACCTCTGAGCCCCCTGTGAGCCCCGGGCTCTGGGGCCGGACAGCTCTGCACTGAGCTCGTCCAGGGTCCTGCCTCTGCTACCTCACATCACCTCATTTGGGACCAGGTTTTTGTCCCTTGGTGGTTCTCAGCATGGGGGGTGGACCTGCGATGGAGACCCTGCCTGTGGTAGGGACACTGCGGCTCCAGGGGTGGCACAGTAACGGATTCATGGAATCATGGAAGCATGGAATGGCTTGGGTTAGGAGGGACCTCAAAACTCATCTCGTCCCACCCCTGCCATGGCAGGGACACCTTCCACTGGATCAGGTTGCTCCAAGCCCTGTCCAACCCGGCCCTGGGCATTTTCCAGCCACAGCTTCTCTGGGCAACCATTCCCTGTGAAACCATTCCCTGTGAAACCATTCCCTGCGGGATTTCAGGCAAATCACTGGCAAGGGGTGACCAGGGGGTGCTGCAGGTACAGCTTTGGTGAGTGAGGAGCAGTGCTGGGGCCTGGGAGTGAGAGAGTCCTGCCCTCAGCCTCGGAGACCAGACACCCTCACCACAGAGCTGGCATCGGGAACGGCTCCTGGGTGATGAGGGATGCCTGCAGGATGGGTTCTGTCTTTTTCTGCAGGAAAAAGAAACCTATAACCTCATAAGACTCCACTCTGCCCAGAGAGGTTGTGGATTCCCCATCCCAGGAAGCGTTCCAGGCTGGGTTGGATGGGGCTTGGAGCAACCTGGGACAGTGGAAGGTGTCCCTGCGCATGGCAAGGGGCGGAAGGAGATGCTCTTTAAAAGTCCCTTCCAACCCAAACCAATCTGTGATTCTCTGATTCTGTGTCTGCCCTTTTTCCGAGCATCGACTGCTCTCCTTTTAGAGCTTTTAGCTGGAAACAAAGCATGAGAAGTTCGACTCATCACGTCCTGGTTGATATTTTTCTAATTCCAGTTAGAAAAAAAAAGAAGTCAGTGATAGAAATGGAGGTGTGAGGAGCCTGGATGTTGAGGACAGCTCGTAAAAATTGTTTTGCACCCATTTTCTGACCATTTCTACTAATCACATACCATGAAATGAACAGTTTGCAAACACCCTATGGGCTGAAATTTGTTTGCATAAACTATTCAGTGAACACTTGCAGATAACAAATTCATTTGCAGAAATCAGGATCAGCTTCTCAGCAACTTGCAAATGGGAAATAAAAAAAAACAAAGCAAAACAAACCATCCAAAAAACCAACCAAAAAAACCCAACCTTCAATGAATTGTGCACAAGGAGCTTCTTCCTGCAGGACCAAAGGCCGGCCATGCAGATGATTTTGGGGGTGGTGGTGCAGAAGAGCTGCAGAGAGGAAGGGCCAGGAGAGAAATAGGGGAATGGCTTTTGGTGGTTTGAGTTTAAAAAATAAAAAGTCATGGGTCATGTCAGGGGATTCCCAAGGAAATGGGTGGGATTTCAGATCCACGTCACAGGAGAGCTCCAGGGAGTCTGTGTGCTCTACCAGGGCATGGGGTTGTACATCAGACCTCTGAACACAATCCTCGTTTGGTTTCTCAACAGAACAGAAATGTTGGAAATGTGATTTTTTGGGGTGCTGACAGCTGCTTAACTCAGCCATGGCTCCTGCTCCGTGGGCCCCCCTGGTTTGCTGCCTCCCTGAGGAACCTGGGCCAGGAAGAGCCAGAGGAGATCCCTGGTGTGGATGGGGAGGGCAGGGCCTCAAAGCCCCCTGTGCTGCCAGGGCAAGCTGTGCTGGGTGCTGCTGGAGCCTCTTCCTGCGTTTGGCTCGTGCTTCCCCCAGGTATCCCTGCTCCTGGAGCTGTTCTGTGCTTTCTGTTATTCAGAGAACACAAATGCAATTGGACTGGCAGGAAGCACAGCGCTCTCAAGCAGACAAATGGAGTAAAGTCAAGTTTCCAATCATCATTTTTCCTTAAAAAAAAAAAAAAAGAAAAGAAAAGAGGATGACTTTTCCCCTGCAAGCAACAAAACTTGGTTTCAGACACTTTTTCACATTGTAAATGCTGCTTGATTCTTCTCGTTAGCCCTCCTCTACCAAGCAGGATGTGCTAAAGCTCTAAAGGGCTGCAGGAAATGACCCACCTCAGCTATGGGGTCACAGAGGGACCCCTTAGAGGGTGGGGAGGCCCTGGCCCAGGGTGCCCAGAGAAGCTGTGGCTGCCCCTGGATCCCTGGCAGTGCCCAAGGCCAGGTTGGACAGGGCTTGGAGCAGCCGGGGACAGTGGAAGGTGTCCCTGCCCCTGGCAGGGGTGGCACTGGATGGATTTTAAGGTCCCTCCCAACCCAAACCATTCTGTAACTCTGTGATTCTCTCAGGCACAGACTGGCTCAGGTTGGAAGGGCCCCCTGGAGACCCTCTAATCCAGCCTCGAGCAGGGTCCCCAGAACACATCACCCAGGGTCGCATCCTGGGACCCACACTGCTGCTGGTGTGCCCTGCCTCCCTCTGCCTGTCCTGGTGCCATCCGGAGGGATTCTGTCCTCTGCTCCTTGGACCTCCCTGTGCTGGCACTGGAGCAGAGCTGTCTCTGCTTGGCTCAGTCCATCGCTGGGCAGGTCCTGGGTCTTGGCGTGGCACCCTCAACCCTCAGGTCACTTCTGGGCCCCTCATGACAATTGAGGGGCTGGAGGTGTCCAGGGAAAGGAACGGAGCTGGGACGGGGCCGGAGCCCCAGGAGTGGCTGAGGGAGCTGGGAAGGCGCTGGAGCCCCAGGAGAGACTGAGGGAGCTGGAAAGGGGCTCAGCCTGGAGAAAAGGAGGCTCAGGGGGGACCTTGTGGCTCTGCACAACTCCCTGACAGGAGGAGGCAGCCGGGGGGGTCGGGCTCTGCTCCCAGGGAACAGGGACAGGAGGAGAGGGAACGGCCTCGGGCTGGGCCAGGGGAGGCTCAGGGTGGATATTGGGAAATTTCTTCACTGAGAAAGGGTGGTCAAGCACTGGCACAGGTGCCCAGGGCAGTGGTGGAGTACCCATCCCCGGAAGTGTTCGAAAAATGAGGAGTCTTGGCACTTTGTGATGGGGTTTAGTGACACGGTGGGATGTGGTGTCCAGTTAGACTTGATGAACTTGGAGGTCTTTTCCAGCCTTAATCCTCCCTCGTGTGACTGTGACCCCAGTGGTGACCGGCTGAGGGCAGAGCTGGCTCCCAGCACCTGCGGCAGAGACCCCCGGCCCCGGGGTGGGCACCAGGGCAACGAGGGACCACCAGATGGTGATGGGACAGAAAACAACCAACACCCCCCGAGCACCGGGACCTCCTCCCTCCTTCTCTGCCTGCCCCTGTGCCAGCCAACAGGACCCCGCCGCCCGCAGCGAGCCCACCCCCCTCTGGCTGAGACTTTCCAGGAAGGAACTGAGCTCCAGGAATTAAAAGCTTTGCAGTGAGATGTGACAAAAAGGAAGAAAATGCCTTCAAACGCGCCTCCTTCATCTCTCCCAGCGCTTCACCTTTCCGTCGGCTTCAGTTATTTCACAGCCTCTGGAAAAGAAGAAGGAAAAAAAAAAACAACCGGTTAGGAACTTGCTGAATAAATCATATCCATTCCCTCCCCCACCTCCCTCCTTTCTTTTGTGCAAATCAAAGGCTGGGAGCTGCCAGGAGCTGACAACGGTGCCCCCAGCCCCCACCTCGCCGTTCCTCACGGCCCCCGTGCTCGGGAACTTTGGGGGAATACGCGGCGGTTTCAGAGGCAAATCAAACTCTGACAGCGCAGCCGGAGGGACGCGGGGGGAAGCGGCAGCGCGTCGCGGCTGTCGCTCCTGCAGGCGCTCGCTGCCTGCTCCCCGTGGGTCTTGTAGTTTGGAAACAAGGTACCGAACATGTGGGGAAGGCTGATAATCTCCAAAGTGTCTGTGATTAAGTGAAACCAGCAAATTGAGATGCTTAGACAATTAGTAATCTTGGCGTGGAGGAAAAAAAAAAAAGAAAAAGAAGGAGGAAGAATCAAAGAAGAACGGAGGGTTTGGGGTTTATTTTTATTTGGTTTTATTTATCTTATTTTAGCCCTCCCTCCCCCTCCCGTCCTTCTAATTTCCCAAGCTTGTTCCAGTCGGATTTGAAGCGAGGGCGAAGCGGAGCCCTCCCTGCCCCAGACAGCGTGTGCGGGAGCGGTGCTCGGGCACCGCCGCCTCGCTGCTGCTGGCACAGGGGGCACACCCGTGTGTGCCCAGGCTGCCAGCCCCGCTCCCGCGGCCCCGTGCCCATCGAGCCCCGCGGTGCTCGGGCACCGCCGCCTCGCTGCTGCTGGCACAGAGGGACACCCGTGTGTGCCCAGGCTGCCAGCCCCGCTCCCGGGGCCCTGTGCCCATTGAGCCCCGCGGTGCTCGGGCACCGCCGCCTCGCTGCTGCTGCTGGCACAGAGGGACACCCGTGTGTGCCCAGGCTGCCAGCCCTGCTCCCGCGGCCCCGTGCCCATCGAACCCCGCGGTGCTCGGGCACCGCCGCCTCGCTGCTGCTGGCACAGAGGGGACACCCGTGTGTGCCCAGGCTGCCAGGCCCGCTCCCGCGGCCCCGTGCCCATCGAGCCCCCGCGCAGGCAGGGATGGCAGCGGAGCTGTGCCCACGCCCGGCCCGGGTGCATGCGGGATGGCAAAGGCGCTGCCCAGCAGGGCCAGGGCTGTGCGTTCCCGGGCTGCTGTCCCGCAGTGCCTCCCAGCACGGCTGCAGGTGCTGACATTCAGGAGGATGATCCCGACCGCGGCTCCGGCTCGGTGGCTGCCCGTGCCAGGCGCTGTCCCCGCGCTGCCGTGTGCCCCGATGTGCTGCCAGGGCAGGGTGCAGCTGGCAGTGCCCCGGGCAGCACAATGTGAGCTGAGGGCAGCAGCTAAAGCGTGGCCAGGAGGACTCTTGCTGGAGTCACACAGAACCATGGAATGGGTTGGAAGGCGCCCTTCACGATCATCTTGTTCCACCCCTGCCATGGCGGGGACACTGCCCACTGCCCCAGGCTGCTCCAAGCCCCGTCCAGCCTGGCCTGGGACACTGCCAGGGATCCAGGGACAGCCACAGCTGCTCTGGGCACCCTGTGCCAGGGCGTCCCCGCCCTCACAGGGATGAATTCCTTCCCAATATCCCATCCAAACCTGCCCTCCTTCAGCTTAAGGCCATTCCCCCTTTCCCTGTCACTCCATGCCCTTGTGAAAAGGGCTCCAGCCTCCTTGTAAGCCCCCATAGATACTGGAATGGGGCTTCCAAGGACATGGTAACTTTTGGCAATTCTGATATCATCCCTGTGCCCCTGCATCCTTCAAAAGCCAAAGCCGGTGCCAGTGCCATCAGCTCTGCCTCAGCCAGCTGCCTTTGGTGTCCCAGGTGTGACTCCACACCTGCACGTGCCATCTCCCTGGGGTGAGTTGCCCATCCTGGGCCAGCCTGTACCTTTGAAGGGCTCAGGAGAAGCATCACTCCAGATCTGGAGGATGCAGCCACGGAGCGTGCAGCCAGCTTAGTCTGCAACCAAAGCACGTCAGGGCTGCGAGTCCTCAGGGAACCACCTGGTTCCTCAGGGAACCCCCATCTCCTCTCAGCGGAGACAAGGGCCCTCGGGGCACTGCAAACCTTCAGGGCATGAATGTGGGCAAGGACTCAGCCCCAGGGCATGGCCCTGCAGTGCCCGCTGTGCCTGGACTCCCGTGCCCTGCAGCTCCTTCCCTCCCAGCCCCTGCAGCCCGGGAGAGCTGTGGTAGGAACAGGGCTGTTGGCTCAGGCACCTGCACTTGAGTTCCAGGTTTCACACTGTGCTTGTTCTCTCAGCGTGGAAGAAGCTGTGCATTTGCAGGACTCTCCTAAAGCTGGAGCTGCCCTGGCCTCCCAGGCCTCTCACAGGACCTGCCAAGCCTGCCAAAAACTCAAGTGGGAGGACAACATCCCATCACTCCAAGGAGGGGGAGATGCTCTGCTGGGAGTGGCTTCTCCCAAACCGAGGTGTCTAATGGGGACCTCTGGGTTCAACCCAACCCCTTATGGCAGAGCCATCCAGAGGTCTCAGCCATGCAGAGAGGTGCCTGACCATACCCACAGGCATGTTCCTGCTTGCTCAGGGAAGCTGGAAGGTGTCCTGGAGAGCTGGATACCCTCTCCATCCTCCCGCTCCCCTCTTAGCTGACATTGGTTTTGCCCCTTCGTGACGCTTGGCTGCCACTTTTCAAAGGCAGCTCAAGCAGCCCTCTGTACATCACTTTTTGACCAAGTTCCATTTCTTTTTCCTTCATCTGTCTCTTTATTTGTTTAGAGTTTTATCTCTGGGATTCCAATTCCTCCTCAGGAGGTTGTTGCATAAGTAGCCTCCATACTGATTGCAAGGATTTTAATTTGGTAGCTTTCATCTTAAGCTGTTTCTGAGGCACTTCCTCATTTGTTTAAAATCACCCTGCCTGAAGCCTGCGAACTGTTTTTCTGGCTTGATACTCCCCAAAGGGCTGTGGGACTTAATTAGAGTCCCTGCTCCTTTGTGGTTCAGTGACAGTTGTCTGGATTAAGTCAAGAGTTGCCACTTCACTCGTGTGCCCCAGACCCGGATTTGCAAAGCTCTGACATTGGACATCTCCGAGGCAGTTTGGATCTCTCAGCTCTCAGGTAGCTACACTCAGATCTGCTCTGCGGCCTCCCTGAGACCTCCTGCTCCCTGGGCTACCTGTCTGTGACAGCCAGGGGGACGCAGAACCCCACGGAGGACACGGAACCCCAGGGGACAGGACAAGACTCTTCCAGCCAAGGTGAGGATGGGCACCTGCCCAGCATCCAACAGCCCCTTTTTAGGGGCTTTTTAGCACCTCCCTGTGCTCTGGGTTGAAGGGAGAGCAGACCAAGGAGCCTGAGCAGAGCAGAGAGCGCTGGAAAGGGGAACTCACACTCATTTTTCCATCCCTTGGCTGGCTGCTGCAGCCGCAGCATCTCAGCGCTGGCTGGGGTGACAGCAGAGCGGCCAAGTCAGAGGTGCAGCCTGCCAGGCTGAGCCCGCCCCGCACGGCACCCGGAGCTGCTGGAGCCCTCCAGAGCAGCAGGATGTCCGTGGGCTGGAGCCCAGGGAAGGAGGGCCAGCTCAGGATGCACTGGCACAAGGTGTGTCACCTGCAGGGTTCAAGGTGACCCTGTGTCAGAGCTCCAGCGAGAGAGATGCCTGTCCCAGCTGGAACCTGAGCTCTGGCACCCCCTCTGCCCGCCCTCTGCCACCCCCACTTCTGGTGCAGGTCCCCACCCACCCCTTTCTCCTCTCTGATGGTGCCTCCAGGGTCTGGCTTTCTCCAGACTGGAAAGGAGTCAACCTCAGGCCAGCTCTGACATCCTTCACAGCGAGGGTGTCTGCCTGGGCCCCACCTCTGCTTTACGGGATGTGATTGATGCTGATTTAATTGGTGTTGGTTTAATTGGCTCATCCAGCTCCCATATGTGTTGGGAGGGGGCCAGGGAGAGCATTAAAGGCTCATTACACATTACAAGCATCTTTCCCCATCTCCTCTCTGCTCTTTCTCCTCCCTCACATTTCAGAGCACCAGGACACTCCAGCATGGGGTGGGAAGCTCTTCCGTGAATGCTGACTATGGGAATCTTGTTGGAAGAAGACAAAATGGCCACAGCTTGGAGCCACCTGGGCTGGTGGAAGGTGTCCCTACCCATGGCAGGGGGTGGAACTGGGTGATTTTTAAGGTCTCTTCCAACCCAAACCAGGAGGAGGGTGATCTGCACCACACAGAGGCAGTGAGTGTGACAGGGCTAGGACCTCATGTGGGGAGGGATGTCACACACCTGGGCAGCAGGAAGGGAGAGCCAAGGAGGGATGTCGGGGTCCAGTGTGCTCCCTCTCCTCCAGATACTCGAGTTCCAGGCTCAGCTGTCACCCCTCAGCCCGTGTGGGCATCACCCTGGTGCCAGCTGCTCCTCCTGGATGAAACCTGTCCCTTCCCTGAGGCAGGGCTGGCACACATCCCCTTCCTCCTGGAACCCTCTGAGAATGGGGGATAGACTAAACCACCCCTTCTTTCCCCCCCTGAAGCTTCTCTGATGCCCAGGGGCCTGTCTGTGCACAGACACCCCCAGTCCCTTTGCACTGTGCAGCATCTCTGAATCCCGAGCGCCTCCTCCCATTCAGTCACATTTTCCAGGCTCGCTGCTGGGAGCCCTGCTGTGCCCGACACCCACAGCCAGCATCAGGGTATCCCCAAACCCCCCTTCCTGCCAGGTGTGCCCCGTGCTGTCAGCATCCCAGGGCAGAGCCAGCTCCCAGCCGGGCAGAGCAGGAGCAGAAGCGCCCTGGTGCTGCCCTGGCACCGCCCTGGCACCCTGCAGCAGCGCAGATGTCTCCAGACCTGAATCAGGGAATCAGCCGGAGCTGTTGATTCCGTGCCCCGCGGGTGCTGCAGAGGAGATCGTGCCAAGGATGTGCATTACAGCAGGAGCCCTGCCATGGCAGGCACCACACCTCCGAGGGGAGCAGCTCTGCCCGCAGCCCCAGGGCACTCCCACCACTGCCTCCCAGCTGCGGGGCTCCCTGAGGGTGCTGCAGGCAGGGACCAGAAACTTTGGGCTCTTCCTCCACTCCAGGCTTCCACTCCAGCAGGGGAAGAGAAGGGGTGGTTTAGTCTATCCCCCATTCTCAGAGGGTTCCAGGAGGAAGGGGATGTGTGCCAGCCCTGCCTCAGGGAAGGGACAGGTTTCATCCAGGGTGAGCAGGGGCTGAGGGGTGACAGCTGAGCCTGGAACTCGAGTATCTGGAGGAGACAGAGCACATGGGATCCTGATATCCATCCTTCCTGCTGCCCAGGTGTGTGACATCCCTCCCACATGATGTCCCTGTCACACTCACTACTCCCGGTGAAGGCAGCCGAGGGACAGGACAGAGGGGGCGGTGATGTTTTCGAGGCTGGGCAGAAAGGTCCCTGCTTTGCCTGCCCCAGGGGAAGGGTGATTTTGGGGATTTTTCCCCTCTAACCAGACCCTGCTTTCCTGCCCTGCCCGTGGAGATCCGCTCTGGAAAGAAAGCCCAGCGAGGTGAGCTGGAGTCCCGGATCCAGTGAGTGCTGAGCTCGGTGTGCGCTCGCAGAGGAGCTGGCTGGGGAGCACGGCCACGCTGCCAACTTGGCACAGCTCAGGCAGCAGCCCAGTCCCAAGCCACCCAAGCTGTTGGGAGTGGGTATAAAACAGACCCTGCTGGCCAGTCCCCAAGGGGAAGAGCTGACTTGGGCAGGAAACATCATCGCTGACATTTAAGAGCGGGGAAAGAGCGCCCAGTTGGCAGGCGGGGAGAGCAGAAGCGGGTATGCAGCACCCGCCTCCCCCGCAGGGCCCCTTTCTCGGGCCTCTCCAGCAGCTCCATGTCCCAGGGCTGTGTCCCTTCCGTGTCCACAGAGCAGCCCAGGCTGCCCCGCTCCTGCCGTGGCCGCTCACCGCGGCTGGCACAGAAACCACTCGGTGCCAGCCTCCCCCCGGGTCAGAGCCGCCCCTGTGGTCAGCGTGTGCCAGCCACAGGATCCGCGGTGCTTCCTGTGCCCCGCCAGCCCGGGACACGCAGGACAAAGCTGGCCTGGGACGGCAGCTGCACTTCCAGGTCGCGCGTGGGGGAACACGGGGGACAAGGACGCACCGCACCAGGCTGGCTGTGACTGTGGGGGACCCCAAACTGAGGCAAGGCAGCGGCAGCTGCCCCATCCGTGTCACCGTCCCCGCAGTGAGCACGCGGACCAGCCCATCCCGGCGGGCTGGGAGCCAGGGCAGGCTCCAAACGCGGCGCCGGTGGGCGGCTGAACCTGAGTCAGTGGGAGCTGGAGCCGCGCTCCGCAGATGGCCCCGGCTCCCGGCGGGGTGAGTCAGCCTCCCACTGCCGGAGGCAGAGCTGCCTGAGCAATCGGGGCTTTGCCGGCCCCCCGGGCAGGGCAGGAGTGTCTGGAGGGCCAGCCGGAGGGTGTGAGCCAGCAGCTCTGCCGTGCGGGGCAGACGGGTGAAGCCCCCCAGGTACTGCGCCAAAGCTCGGTCCCCAAACCCGGGATCCCCCGCAGTGCCACGCACCCCTGAGGACCAGGCTGGTGGGGGAGAACCTGGAGCTTCCCTGCGGGAGGATGGGCAGAGGGCCTGGAGCAGGGATGCTGGGCTGGGGAACCCCCTGGAAGTGGGGCTGGGTGGGCAGGTGGGGAGAGCCCGCAATGGATGGGGATGGAGGCTGCTGCAGGGGGCTGGAGATGTCAGAGCAAACCCCACCAACGCAGAGCCCGGTCCGCCCTGGGCAGCCCACACCTCTTCCTGGGGACATTCACTTGCTCTGGAGGTCAGCAAAGAGCAGGAGGGACGTCAGGGCTCTCCTCACCCCAAAGGTCCAGGTAGCACGAGACCCCCTCATCCCCCCGTCATCCCAGGGATGTGCAGAGGGATCAGGTGAAACTTGGTATTTCTCCTCCTTGGGCGTTGGAAGCCCCGGGGGCTGTCGCTGACACCCACAATACTCTGTTCTCCCACATTTCGTAAAACGACAGTGAATTGGGAAATCCAGGGAGAGTCAAGAGCCAAAACCCTGGAGGACCCTCGAGGGTGACACGTGGAGATCTCAGGGCCAGCTGTGCTCCTGCCGTGGGCTGGTGGCCGCAGCACGTGGCTCCCAGGGTGGCCAGGGATGCTCCCCGAGCCCATAAACCTGGGAAATGTGTCCCAGCCCCACGAGTGCCTCGCGGTTCCCACTGTGCCAGGATGGAGCAGGTACCTGCGAGCACAGATGGTGAACTCCAGCAGCACCAGGAACGCGGAGATCATAATTATCTGAACATAATGAAGGGTTTCATTAAATACACTTGGAAAACAACTCAGCAGCCGCACAAAGTTAAACTGCTGGTCTCAACTCTCCAAACTATTTAAAATTTATTAGCTTCCCCTGCGGGTCTCAAGCTTTTAAGTACCAGAGAATTCTTGAAAATAAGATATTTTTTTTGCTTTCTTTCCCCCATCTCTCTCCAATGCTTTTTGGCCTCTCAGAAGTGTCCGTGGGGGGGAACCATCAGCTCCCACTTTGCTGCTCTCTCAGCCCCTGCAGGCACAGCCTCTCTCTGCCCCTGTCCCTGTCACGGCTCCCCCTCCTGGGGCTGCTCCGCACTCGGGCTGCCGAGCGCAGCCGTTTCCGAAGGGATGATCAAATCAGAGACACCTGCACGCTGATCCCTGCTAAATCCCGGGCTCCAGACTGCAGGTGGTTCTTGTTGCAGAGGGATTAGTGGGAGGCTGAATAAACCTGGGTTTGATCTAGTGCTAACTGGCAAGGGGTGCTGCCCTTGGCTAAGATGAGATTTACCGAGCTGTATCTCTTCATAATGTGTGAGGGAGGCAGTGCTGGAAAGATGCTCTTTCCTGCCCAGAAAGAGAAATTCCTGGCTTTGGATAACGGCAGTAGCTCCGTGCTTGGAGAGGTGCTGGAGTCCAGCGCTGTGCCTGTGCTCTGAGCTGAGGAGGGTGGCTGCACACAGCCAGGGGACGGGCAGGGGCTCTCTCCTCTCACCCCATGTCCGTGGGGAGGGGTTCGTGGCTGGAAATGCTGGGAATTCCCTCATGGGCCAAACCGGGCTGGGGGGAGAGAGACCCTGGCTGCTGTTGTAGCACTGGAGGTGACAGCAGGGCTGGGGGAGCCTCCTTGTCCTTCTGAGAAGGATTCAGCTGGTGAGATGGGGGAATTTTTCCCTCACCCCTGCTTTGGTGAAGTATTTTCCTGAAGAAAAGCAGGGTGGGATTCTTTCCTCATGGGAGACGATGATGCTGGGTGCCAGACTGCTTCAGCAAACTATTCTGATTTATAGCCCTTGGCTTCAGGCTGGAAAGGAGCCTCAAACACAGGGATGATTCAGAGGGATCAGGTGAAACTTGATATTTCTCCTCCTTGGGTGTTGGAAGCCCCAGGAGCTGTCACTGACAGCTACAATCCTCTGTTCTCCCACATTTTGTAAAATAAGAGTGAATGGGAAAATTCAGGTTCTGGCCAAGCTTCTGATGAGCTGTAATAGCATCATCCTGGTGCTGCACTCAGGTGTGGAGTGGGATCAGCAAACTGCTGGGAGAGGGAAGGGAGGATCTCAGACCCCCTGCATTGGATGGGAGTTCAGAGGAGGCCACTGAGTCAGTGACAGGGCCAGAGTCCCTCTGGAGCCAGGCTGGGAGAGCTGGGGGTGCTCACCTGGAGCAGAGAAGGCTCCAGGGAGAGCTCAGAGCCCCTTCCAGGGCCTGAAGGGGCTCCAGGAGAGCTGCAGAGGGAGTGGGGACAAGGGATGGAGGGACAGGACACAGGGAATGGCTTCCCACTGCCAGAGGGCAGGGATGGATGGGATATTGGGAAGGAATCGTTCCCTGGGAGGGAATTCCCAGAGCAGCTGTGGCTGCCCCTGGATCCCTGGCAGTGCCCAAGGCCAGGCTGGCCGGGGCTGGGAGCAGCCTGGGACAGTGGAAGGTGTCCGTGCCCATGATGGGGGCAGAACGGGATGATCTTTAAGGTCCTTCCAGCCCAACCATTCTGTGAGCAGAAAACCCATCTCCCCTGTGCCACGGCACGCTCAGCCTCGTGTGCAGCCGAACCTTCCTGGCCATGCCCCAGGCCCTGCAGGTGCCTTACCTGTGGTTCAAGGCTGTGTTTAATGGGGCTCTCCTGTGCTGGGTCAGCTCGGAGCATCTGCCCCAGGGCAGGGCAGAAGCCGTGCCAGGGCAGGGGAGCTGAGCAGCCTTTGCACAGAGCCAGTCCCAGGGCTGTTGGGTTATGAGAGGCCTTGGGGCATTGCCTGGCTGGGCAGGGCACTGGGGCAGTGGTTGCAGGTGGCTCTGCAGAGAGCTGGAGAGAGAGAATGTGATTACAGGTGAATGGCAATAACCCAAACTTCCCAGGGATGACCAGCAGGCTTAAAGCTCAAAAACGCCGGGGCAGGAGGAGGAGGAGTTGCTCCTCTGTCTCTTGCAACAGGGCAGGCTGCAGAACTTCCCAGGGGAAAGGCTGGAAAGTCCCTGCAGGAGGGAGGTGGATGGGACAGGAGGAGATGAGGAGTCCTAGAATCAGGAGTTTTGTCATTCAAAGTCATTTTGAGCTCTGGAAAGGGATATTTGGGGTTGATGTGACCACATAGAGGGTGGGACAGTGAGTTCGCTTCCAGCTGTGGGGCAGCCAGGCTGGTTTGGGGGTAGAGGAGAGATATTGAGCGTGAGGAGGGGTGGAGCACCCAGTGCTGCCTTGGCAGGGCTCTGGCTTTTATTTTCCAGTGCCCCACGTCGTGCCTTGCCCGGGGAGGTGGAGCGCGAGTGGGGAGCTGGGAGGAGGGAAGCACACATGGAGCAGGCAGCTGCTCCCCGGCCAGGCTGCCCCGGGCGCCGTGGCAAGACGTGGGCATCAGGTGCAGTTCTCTGGCAACAGAGAGGGCTTTTCCTCCAGGAATTAACGCGGGAGCAAGGCCAGGGATCCCGGAGCTCTGAGGCTCGATGGGGATGTGACCTGCGAGCCCCACTGCTCGGAGTGCTGCAATGAGCTGGAGGGTCCCAGCCTGCTCCAGCCCCGAAAAGTGGATCACACAACCCTTACAGAAACCTGTACATCCCTTATAGGGATGCCCAAGGGGAAGGAATCCTTAGAAATGGGGGCTTGGTCGCGCTCAGAGATTCAGGGCCCCCAGTGTGAAGGTCTGCTCAGCACAGGAGGTGCAGCGCAGCTATTCCCGAGTTTTTTGTCCATTAAATGGGAATGGGCAGGTACGCTCCCGTTTTTGTGGGCGCCCTGCAGACAGCAATTTCTCTTCCCTCTTTTAAAACGGCCAGATGAGGGGAACTCTTTCCTTCGTTAAACCAGCAGCTCCGTGCCGTGGCCTTGGCTGTCCGCGCAGGCAGAGCGGGCGGGCTGGAGGGAGGCAGGGGCAGGGAAGGCGCCCGTGTCCCTCTCGCCTGCTCAGGCGGCAGCGGCAGCAGCCCTGCCCGCAGCTCGGCTCGTCAAAGCCGCTCCGCTAAGCAGAAGGGGCAGCTCAGTGTGTGAGTTACTCAGTGCCCCGAGCAGGGCACGCAGCTGCAGCCTGGCACTGCTCCACGGGCATGGCCCTGTCCCCGCACCAGCCTTGGCCACGTGTCCCTGCCCGCCTGGGCACAGCCTGGGACCCAGCTGTGCCCCCAGAGAGATCTCCTGAGCTGGGCTGGGGACGGGGGGGGGATTGTCTAAAGGCAAGGGGTCTCCAAAACTTCTCAAGGTCTGGAAAAAGCAAGTCAGTGTTGATGATGAGCGTGGGGGAGTTGCAGCAGGGAAGGGAGAGCAGGGAGTGGGATCCAGCGTGGCAGCTGGACCTGAGCTGGGCACGGATGGTCCAGCACGCAGGGATGGTCCTCCCTGCCCAAAAGCCTCATCTCATCTGTCCCCGTGCCAGCACCTTGCCTGGAGGCTGTGGGGAGTGCTGGGGCACTGAGGGCTGGGAAGGGCAGGATTTGCAGTCCCAGCCCTGCCAGGCTTCACTTTGATCCATGCAGAGCCCGGTCTGTGGCTGGTCGGGAATGAGCCCTTTGCATCCAGGGCTGGAGTTTGCAGCCCCATGCTGAGGATTGGTGTAGCTGCTGGCTGCTTTGTGCCTCTTCTGAAGATGGTCCACAGCACAAAATTCCTGCTCCATGTCCACCGAAGGCAGGCCAGGGAAGGAGCTCATCCATTGCCTAATCCTGGTGCTTCCCAAGCAGAGACAGGCTCTGTCCTGCCTCTCCTGTGCTGTGTCTGCTCAGAGAATGGCCTGGAAAGGTGGCTTGTGGAATCACAGAATATCCAGAGCTGGAAGGGACTGACAGGAATCACCCAGTCCAATCCCAGCCCTGCCCAGACACCCCAACAATCCCACCCTGAGCATCCCTGGCAGCGCTGTCCAAACGCTCCTGGAGCTCTGGCAGCCTCGGGGCCGTGCCCGTTCCCTGGGGAGCCTCCTCCAGGGATCAAGAGGAAGACCCAGGTGTATTCCATGGGGTGACAGTGACTGAAGCTCTGGGGTTGCTCTGACTTCAGCTCCCAGCTGGATTTGGGGGGGTCACGGCCATAAATCATGTCAGCGCACACCAGGGGCTCGAGTCTGTGCTGTCCATGAGCCTGTGCGGGGGAAGAGGAGAGCATTTTGTTTTCCATCTCAATCAGCCTGGGCTCTTTAGTGAGCTCTAACAAAGGCACTCTGGCTTTTCATGCTGCTCTTGATCTCGGGGCCAGTAGCAAAATCCCGGCGGCGGCTCCCTGGGCACCGCTCCCTCCTCTCTCATCCTGCAGCGGTGCCGGCACCACTGCGGGCGGTACAAATAGAGGACGGCATTAGCGATGCAGAGCGATGCAGAGCCGGGAGGGGAGTTGTGCTCCCGGAGCTCAGCCCTCCCTCCCACCGCCTCTGCTCCGCTCCCGGCCCCGCAGCAGCGCGGGGTGCTGGGCGCAGGATGGGTGCGCGGAGGCACCTGCGGGGAGGCGCTGGATCGGTGTTCTCCTCTCAGCTGGACAATCGCCGTGGTTGGAGGGGCTGCCCCAGGCCAGCAGCACCACGGCAGAAGGTTTCAGTGGGGAAAAGCAAAGCGGTGAGCAGGGGACAGCGGCTCTGTCCCCAGAGTCCGCGGTGACCTTGGCAGAGGCTGCTCCCGAGCACAGCTCTGCTCTCCCTCCTCCCCACCGGTCCTGCCCAGGTGAGGCCGGGGCTGTGTCCAGCTGCCCCGAGGAGCAGCTCTGTCTCCCCAAGCAGCTCCTCATCCCCTGGGAGGCTCCAGGATTTCGGAGAGGAGCCATTTCCCCTTCATGCTGCAGAGTAAAAAGGGATTTTACTTATTTTTTGTTGTTTTTCCTTTCCCCCCCCCCCCCCATTAAGTCTGTGACTAGAACATTGTGGCTTTTAAGTTTATTCCAACTGTTTGATATTTTACATAATCGTATTATTTATGTGACAAGATTAGAAGTACTCTGCATGCTGACAGGCAACCAGCACACACACAATTTCTTGCCAATCCTTCACGAATTTGCATTGTATTCCTGACTTCTTCGAGGCTGTGCAGATTGTGGCGTTGGGCGGGGAGAGAGGTGCGGATTCAGACAGAGGGGGAAGGTGGGGAAGAGGGAGGGAAGCTGCTCATCCCTCCCGTCCTTCGGGATCTTCCAGCCTTTGCCGGGCGGGCACCCAGGGCTTGGCACTGCCACGCTGGGGCTGATGGCAATACCTGGCCAGGCTTCAAACCCTTGGCCTCTCCCAGCGAGTGCTAAGCACACAAAGGTGTTTGGTTTAATATCCCGCTGCTCGCCCGTGGGATACTTGATTTATTCTATGCCTGTAAACATTCATTTCACACCTAAACAGGGGCAGGTTCATCACTTCTGCAATCATCATTTATTCATGTCGTGAGGGTTGCAGGAAGGAGAGATAAATGGATTTCCGTGAAATTGGTGCTCCAGGCTGCTCAGGAGCCTCCATCCTTCTCACCAGGCTCTGAGCAGGCTGGAAAAGCTTCCCCCCTTCAGCTCCTCCGCCCTGGTGCTGGCACAGCCTCCTCTGCAGAGCCGTGCTGTGCCTGGAGCCAGGACAGAGGGTTCTGACCCCAAAACCAGCCAGGGGACACTGGGGGCCCTCGTTCCGTGCGTCTCAAGGTCCCGGCTGTGCTCGAGGGATGGCTCCTGCTGAGATTATCTTGCTGTGGGCCCTCGCTTTGCTGCCTTCCCCTGCTTGGAGGGAGCTTTCTGATCTCTGCATTAAGGCGAGGGTTTGCTAAAGATCCTTTTTTGGGAGCGTGTGTGGGGATAATACCCACCCTTTCCAGGAGGAAAAATCCCTGCCATGAAGAGGTGAGAGGGGTTGTGCTCGAGACCTCAGAGCCATCCTGGAGGCCACAGCCCTGGGACAGAGCCTGGGACCTCCCTGTGTCTTCCTGTGCCCGTCCGAGCTGGAATAAACCTCCCCAGGGCATCACGCCCTGGTGGGGATACCCAACATCCAGCTGGCCCTCGGCCAGGTGCTGCTCACCCCGCACAGCCCAGGATGGCAGAGCAAACCCCAAACCACCAGAGATGGATGTGCCCTCCCTAAATAATTCATGACTCGAGCTCGCGCTTGGCTTCCTTTGTTATCTCGTTACGAATGAAAAAATGAACCGAGATTAAAGAGCTCTGGCTCCGTTTCCAAATTTATGGGCATTTAAATGTGATGTCTGAGTCTGTTACTCCTCTGCTGTCAGGCTGACTCAGTCAGAGCCGTGGGGGCACCGGGGCAGCGCCGTGCTCGGATGTGTCACACCATAGGCAGCATCCTGCACCCCCCGGGATGAGGGCGTCCAGCGGGCTCACAGCCACGCAGACTTCACATTGTCCTCAAGCTTCATCATCGCTTCCTCCTCCTCATCATCATCACTGCTCTGCCCCACTTCCCTGTGGCCTTTGCCCTGTGGATGTCGTTCCCCGCCTCGGAGCATCCCAGCCCTAAGCTCGTAAGCCTTGCAGCGCTAATTGGCTCTGCCATGACCTTCTGGAAGTGACCATTCCTCCCTGCCCAGCCAGGAGGGAACTGAGAAGGGCTGACTCGGATTTAGACTTTAAGTTTATAAACGTCTGAATTGAGCTGAGATGAATCCAGCGTGCTTCCCTGGCACCCCGTGATTAATCACTGAGAGCAGAGCTGGGCTCTCCCTGCCCCCTAATTCAGCACCAGTTTTCTGGCTGCTGTGTCCAGCTGTGCTGGGGCAGCAGCGGGAGCCCCGCTGGCTCTGTGGGGTCACACCTGTGCTGAGAACACCCGCACAGCTCCAGGTAGTCAGGACAGGCAGGGACAGCGAGGAACTTCCCCCTGCTCCCCGCAGGAGAGCCCAGGTGCCCCAGGCTGGGCTGGGGCTGGGACAGGGGTGTCACCTGCATCAGCTTTGTGCAGGGATGCTCTGCTCACACCGAGCAGCCTTGGGGAGGGCTGGGCTCCCTGGTCCCGCTGACCCCCAGCGCTGGGAGTGAGGGGGGAGAGAGCCACAGCTGCAGAGGGGAGCGTGAAGGAATTCCTATGGGACATTGAAAATGCAGGACGAAGAAATGACTTAGGGATTTTTTGCCGAGACAGTTTTGTTTCTTGACTCCTCAACATCTGGATGCCCTGCAGAGCCCTCACATCTCTCACCTTTCCAGGGAATCCAGTCTGTCCACCGAAGGCCCACTGCCACACAAGGACACTGCAGCTTTTAAAATAGAAAAGCAGTTTGTGATGAGGAGGCTGCAGCCACCCTGCCCCTATCACACCTGGCACTGATGCTCCGTGTCCTCGAGCACAGCTGGTGACATCTGCCCGTCTGCAGGGGCACAGGTACCCTGTGCTCTGACAACCTTCTCCCAGGCCTGGGGGTCCCTTCCTCCCCAGGATGGAGAGGGAATTTTTTCACAGATACTTAAAGGACAAAGTGGGGGATGGTTTTAAACTGACAGAGGCAGGTTTAAATTAGATGTTAGCAGGAAATTCTTCCCTGTGAGGGTGGGAGGCCCTGGCACAGGGTGCCTAGAGCAGCTGGGGCTGCCCCATCCCTGGAAGTGTCCAAGGCCAGGCTGGATGGGGCTTGGAGCAACCTGGGACAGTGGAAGGTGTCCCTGTGCATGGCAGGGGAATGAGATGAGCTCTAAGGTTCCTTCTGACCCAAACCTTGTGATTGCATGATTCCTAAACCCACAGGCAATTCCTGGCATTTGATTTGGAGGTTCTGCCCTGTGTTCTACACTCCCCTCTTCGCTTGCTGCAGTGTGGGCAAGGCCCAGGCAAGGGCAGGTAGTGCCCCCCACCAAGGACAGCTCTGCCATCGATGCAAAGGGATGCTGAGTGCTGAGCCAAGACCCTCCCGCCCCCATCAGTTATTATCCTAAAATTAGCTTTACTGGGAAGGTTTGTGCATCCTGCATCAATGTCCATCTGACACGGGCTGAACTGACTTGGAAATAAAGAGCACAAAGCAGACAGGGTGAGAGGAAAATAGCTCCAATGTAAAAATAAACGGTGTCCAGCCACCCACTGCGCCCAGCTGAGCTCCCAGTGGGGTCTCACACGCCTGACACAGAGCAGCAGCTGCCCTTTCATTAGCAGCTTGCTCGTTCTCTCTCCCTGCAGCTGAATTCCTCTCAAAAAAAGGAGACACGAAGTGACAGGAAGGAGACAGAGCCCCTGACTGGGCGCTTGGAGCCCTGAGCCCGGTGTGCTCTTGGCTGTGGGGACGCGGAGCCTGGGTCCGGCTGAGAGCGCGGGGAGGAGAGAGGAGCCCTCTGGTCCTGTCCCACAGCCCCTGTGGAAGGGGGTGCAGGGATCACTGCCCTCCTCTTTGCCCCCTCCACTGCTTCCCCAGGACCCCTCGGTGCTTCCAGGGCTCTGCTCTTTGTCTTTCCACAGACAGGGCCACCCTGTGCTCCTGCTGGGCTTGAACTGCTGGATTTGTTCAGCTGCTGGGTTCATTCCCTGCTCCGTGGAGGTCTGCTGAGTCCAGGGGACACCACAGATTCAGTGGGGACACCCAAACCCTCCTTCAGAGGCGCTGGGAATGACCCCGTCCCTCCAGTGCCCGTGCTGGGAGCTGGCAGGACAAGCAGTGGGACCAGCAAGGGGGTGCTGGGGGAGGAAGGCTCCAGGTCTCAAAGGGTCTCCGGGCTGGGTTTGTGCAGAATTCAGCAGTGGGGCGTGGGTTCACAGCACGCTGAGCTGGGTGCCCGAGGGGTGCTCCAACAGCAGTGTACTGACAAAGCGTCCCTGGAAATCTGCTTTGTGGGGTCTGTTCCACCTGCAGACACAGACTCCCCTTTCTCTTCTGGGTGCTGGAGCCCCTGCTCGCTTGCCCTGAGCGTGAAGGAGGTGAGGGGGACATTGCTGGAGAAGCTCTGGGTGTTGGAATGTGTTGGCCCTGGACTTAGACCGAGAGAACTTCTCCCTGCAGTGCCCATCTCGGTGCCAAACCCTCTGCGCTGCCCACAGCCGCCCTTGGCACTGCTCCCAGAGCGGAGCTGCGTGTTTGAAAGTGTCACCCCATCCCTGGAGACCCCAGGCCCGGGCTCCTGCCCGTGTTCCCTCTTCCCCTAGGGGAAAGGGCCCTCCTGACCTGCAGCCACGCAGCAGCAGCACGAGGGCAGGGTGTACAAACCTTCCCTGCCCTGAGGGTGAGATTTGCTCCGTGAAGCACCCCCGGGTGGGCAGGAATCCTGAGCCACGGGTGCTCCCAGAGCTGAGCCAAGGCTGAGCCTCAGAGCCCTGCAAAGGCAGCGAGCAGACGGAAGGAGACCTTTAAGCCTTTCTGAGCTACTTTGCGGAGACGTTAAGAGCTCAAATTTCCTGTTTTTTCTCTCTCTTCCTGAAAAACCTCCAGCAAACCCCGCACTGCCGAGGAGGTGAGGCACCATCATCTCGCTTCATCTCCCCCAAACTAGCCAAGCAGAGGAGAAAAATGATTTAGATGATTTACAGCACTTCGGAAGAGTTGAAAAAAGTGAAGTAAATAATAAATCAAAACCAGCAAAAAGAACAAGAATACATCCATCTTTTATGAGCTCTATTCACTGCTGTATGTACAGTTCAGACATAAAACAACCGCGCCGTGCAAAGTTGCTGCTGCTTCAGAAGTGTCTGTGCCCGGCAGTTTCAGAGCACTTCCAAACTACATAAAAGCGGAGGCGGAGGGAGGCGCAGGCGTTGGCTGCTGCGTGCGGGAATCCGGCGCCTCTTCCCTGCCTCCTTATCAGCTCCGGCACAGCCCGGCGTGGGGAGGATTTCGGCCGGGAGATGGGGAGCACGAGGAATCCGCGATAACGATGAGTTTGTTTTGTCCTCCCCCGAGCCCCACGTTCTTCCTCCAGGGTTCAACGCGCACCTGATGTGTTCGTTGGCCATGAAGGATCCTCTCGCTCTTACCACAAAGGCTTGCAGGTGTTGTCGTTGTCCGAGGGCTGCCCAGGGTCTCCCAAAAAGTCTCTTCGTTCACCAATGAGGATCTCTTGCAGTGCTTCCCTGTCAGCCTCTTGGAATGACACCAAAGCGAGACAGTAAATTGGAGCCCCTCTGCTCTGGAGCCAGGCTGAGAGAGCTGGGGAGTGCTCACCTGGAGAGGAGAAGGCTCCACGGAGAGCTCAGAGCCCCTTCCAGGGCCTAAAGGGGCTCCAGGAGAGCTGGAGAGGGACTGGAGGACACAGGGAATGGCTTCCCACGGCCAGAAGGCAGGGGTGGACTGGATATTGGGAAGGAATTGTTCCCTGGGAGGGTGGGGAGGGGCTGGGATGGAATTCCCAGAGCAGCTGTGGCTGCCTCTGGATCCCTGGCAGTGCCCAAGGCCGGATTGGACAGGGCTTGGAGCACTCTGGGACAGTGGGAGGTGTCCCTGCCATGGCAGGCATGGCACTGGATGGATTTTAAGGTCCTTCCAACCCAAAGCATTCCATGATTCTGTGATTTTCTGGGAAAGGGTCTCCTGTAGGGCTGTTTCTGGGATGCTCTATGCTCCAAAATTACTGCCTGGGAGTGGCTGAGCCAAACCCTGTTCCCAACATGGGACACTCCACAGCAGAGCAATGAAGCAAAAATGTTGGTTAGCACAGAAAAAAACTTCCTGTTTTGAAAGACAGAATGTTTTCTCCAAAAACCTGGATCAGCCCCACAGGAATTGCAGACGATCCAGTCACCAGAGCCTCGTGTTTGAAGATCAAACCCAGACCAAATCTCCTCCAGTGTCTCTCCTTGCAGACCGAGTCCAAACATGGGAGGGATTTGTTTCAGGGTCCTGGACAGAGGCAAAATCCTCCCAAGGCACTGACCCAAGGGGCTCCTCCTCTCTGGGGCTGAAGTCTTGCAGGGATGTGGCTTTCGTGCACCTCTTAGAGCCAACAGAAGTCCCACTGGGATCCCAAAGATCAGGGACGACAGCCCGAGGCGATGTGGCCAAGGCCAAGAGCTGGACAGAGCCTGTCTGGGGGTGGGGGCACAAGGAGCAGCCTCAGTGTGCAGGATGACCCCGTTCACCCCCAGGCAGCCCTGGCCATCTTCTGGAGAGCCTGGAATTCTGTGCCTGAGCAGACCCCATGGCCCCTGGACCCCGAGGGCTGTGGGAATTGCACATCCCCGGGTCAGGAAATCCCCCATCCTCCATATTCCTCGCTTTCTTTTCTAGCTCTGGAGGGCAGTAAGGGGGAGTTGTGAGGCACATCAGCTCTGGGGGGCTCTCCCCTGCTGACGCCCAGCTCCTGGTGCGTTCACATCCCAACGGCTGCACGCACCAGGACACTCCTGATGTGCCTGGGAGTGGCGGGGACCACATGGAAGGACTCTGATGGCACTTGGTCAGCTTTGATAAACCACAGCAGGCATGTCGGGATGGGGCTGCTCACATCTGGGCTCGGTCGCTGCTCGCCCACATCGGGGGCTGGGTGACGCAGCCTATTTTATCTTGTTCTAATCAGGAAATCCAGCGAGCACGGAGGAGGGAGCCGGAGGTTCTGCCCTCATCCCGGACGTCCTGGGCCCCACAGCTGTTTGTGGTGAGCTTTGGTCTGGACTGGCTGAATCATGGGGGCAGTTTCTGGCTCACCCTAACGCAGAGCTCCTATTCCTCACATTTCACAGGCAGCTGGGGCCTCTCTGGAGCTGGCAGCTCGGTGCAGGGTCACATCCTCACGTCCCACTGCATCTGTGAATCTGTCTCCTGGCTGCTGGTGGCTCTTCCTGCAGGAGCAGCAGCCCGGCCCTCCAGTCCCAGGCTGCTTTGGATCACTGGGCAGATTCCTGTGCTGCCCTTTGCTGTCAGCCAGCAGTCCCAGGCTCTGACCCCAGACACGGGTGGGATCCTTGGGTAGCAGCTTCCAGCATCACCTTTCTGCTTCTGCAAGATCCCCATGGAAAAAGCTCTGGAGATGACACTCACCACTGACCTTCTGGCCTCTAAACCCAGCTCCAGCTCTCCAGGCTCCAGCTGGGGCAGGGGGGATTTCTGGAGAGTCCTGGTACTTTGCACTTTCCTCGCCTCTCACCTTCTGGTGGGATTTTCTGTTCTCCAAAGCAGCAGCTCATGGCAGGGGTAATTTAACTTCCTGCTCTGGGAAATCAGTGAGCTCTCCCTGCTCCCTGTAACCCGGCTCAGCTCCACAAACCCTGTGCTGAACAAGGAATGGCTCGGGAGGATCTCCTCCACTCCAGGAGCGGAGCTGGGAGCAGGGATGCACTGCGAGAGGCAGTCAAGGCTGGACCAGAGCGCCCAGCCCAGGGCAGGGGCTGAGCCACCACTGAGAGACCCCATCTCCACAACAACATCATCTCTGGCCATCCTGGATCCTGGCATCCACTAGGAAGGGCTCATTCCCTAATCCCAGTGCCCTCTGTGAGGAGCTGAGCTGCTCCCACTGCTGGGGCAGCCAGATTCCCCGTGGAAGTCGTCTGGGACACACAGCATAGTCTGAGGAACCAGGATCTCTCACCAGGTCATGAACATTTTCTGCTTGTGTCCTCCTCCAACTCAAACTGCTGTTGGGGCTCTGTTAGAAACCACAGTTCCCACACACCCCTGCCCCTCTGAGCCCTCTCAGGGTCCTGGAGCAGCTGCCAGCGGGGTCTGGCACAGGGATCCTGCAGTGTCCGGGGGCTAGAGGGGGTGGAGCAGCACCGTGCAGGAGAACGGGTGAGGAGGGTCCCCCCCAGCAGCAGCTCTCTGGGCAGACATGGGACACATCCAGAAATGCCACCTCCCTCTGCCAGAGCTCCCCCAGTCACACCTGGCCAACAAGGCACTTCCTCCCTGCCTTCCTAAAGCCCTCTGGTTCTCCAGCCCCGCTCAGAAAGGCATTTCTCCTAACTCAGATGTGGGGAAACCGAGGCACGGGGCAGCACGGCCGGTGCAGAGTCTCAGAGTGCCTTGGCAGCAGAGCAGGAAACACCCTGGCCATCAGCTCGGGACCTGCCCTGCCCCAGCTCCTGGTGACAGACCCCACAGGGCATCCTCACACAGGGCTCTGGCACACTGAGGATCCTGAGGGTACCTTGGGGGCACCAGCCAGCTCTGAGGCTGCTTCCTGTGAAATCCCAGCTCTTCCCCAGGGAATGGGCACGGCCCCGAGGCTGCCAGAGCTCCAGGAGTGTTTGGACAGCGCTGCCAGGGGTGCCCCGGGTGGGATCCTTGGGGTGTCTGGGCAGAGCCTGGTGATGCCTTGTAGAGGCTGACCTGGAGCAGAGGCTGGGCAGAGTGAAAGGATAAAGGGCAGGGATTGATGGAAGGGCCTTCACAGGGTACACCCTGGGCAGTGCAGGAGTCTCGCAGAGACTGCACCCAGGATGGACACAGCCACACGTTTTTGGGACAGATAGACGTTCTGTCCATTTGCAATCAGAGGTTAATTGTCCAATTCCAGCTTCAGGCAGTGCAGTCCCATTCTCTCAGTTTGCTCCCCCCAACTCACTTTGGTTTCCATTTCTTGGGGCCTGACACAGTGAGGTGTCCTTGATTCCCAGGCCTGGAGAGGAATTGCTGTGTCTGACCCAAATGGGAAAAGCAGTAGCTAACACTCTGTGTGGAGCTCAGAGTTACACACTAAATAATTGCAGGATTACAAGTATATGAAAATACAGAAGCTAAAATCCTAAGGCATCACTGGGGCTGGACTGGGTGATCCCTGTGGGTCCCTTCCAGCCCAGGGTGTTCTGCGGTTCTGTGACTCTGCGTGCCCCAGTCACACCCAGCTCTGCCCTTTGCACTGCGATGGGGAACTGGGCTGGGCCCAGGGGGACGGTGCTGGGCAGCGGGGGCGGTTCAGCCCCGGCTGGTCCGGTGTGGGCAGCTCACCAGCCACGGAAGGGAGAAAAGGGAGGAGGAGCTGGAGCTTCCCGTCCTTCCCCAGTGCTCTGCGCCAGCGGTGCCCTTGGGGCGCCTGGTGCCTCCCTCGCCAGCTCGGTGCCAGCAGCGCCCTTGCGGGGCCGGGGCTGTCTGGAGCAATCTGCAATGCGTGCTGCTTTTAATTAGAAAGGGCTGCACGCCCACCTGCAACCGCTGTAAATCTGGTGTGCGCTGTAAAGAATGTCCTGGATTTAAGTTGTAATTAGAACTTCTATTGACGGCGCAAACCCTCATTTTTCATGTGAAGCTGCTCATTGCTCCCAGTCAAGAAATCAATCTGGGCCCGTTGAAGAGATGGGGCCGTCAGATTTGCAGGATGGATGGATGGATGGTGGAGAACTCAGACTCACTTAACCCCTCGGCTGCCCTGGCTCTGCTGGCGTGGGAAGGGGCAGTGGGCAGGGGGCCAAAGGGACAGTTCCTCCACGGTTCCCTGCGCCCCAGGACCACATCCCTTCCTGCAGGCACTGCCAGGGCACAAAGGCAGCAGGAGCTCTGCCTTAAGGGACAGTGACTCCCTCCTGGGATGTGACCCTGTTTGAGCAGCCAGGACCCGAACAGAGGCTTTGAGGTGACCCAAGTGTGGCCTTCCAGTACCTGAAGGAGCCAATGAGGAAGATGGAGAGAGACCATTTACAAGGGATGGAGTGCCAGGACAAGGGGGAATGGCTTCAAACTGGAAGAGAGTAGGGTTAGATGGGATATTGGGGTGGAATTCTTTACTCGGAGGGTGGTGAGGCCCTGGCACAGGTTTTCCAGAGAAGCTGCAGCTGCCCCATCCCTGGCAGTGTCCCAGGCCAGGTTGGAGGGGGGTTGGAGCAACCTGGGATGGTGGAAGGTGTCCCTGCCCGTGGCAGGGGCTGGAATGGGATGGGCTTTAAGGTCCTTTCCAACCCAAACCACTCTGTGATTCTGTGACCTCACTGGAAGAAAAAGAGCTCTTAGGAACTCTTTCATCTGTAGCTCACAGCTGGTGCTTGCAGCATCCTTCCTGCGGAACTTGGACCAGGATTTCACATGCTTAGGTCTCCCTGGGAAAAGCGGTGCTGGCACTCCCAGAGGATGCATGTTCCCTTCCTGGGGATTCTGTCGTCCTGCTCTCCTGAGGGCGTTCCCTGTCTCAGATCCTTGGGTCAGGGCCAGAGCTGGATCCCCTCATCCCCTCACTGGGCTCTGCAGGAGGTTCTGGCTGCTCCCCCTCTCCAGCTCGGGGGCCGCTGAGACAGAGCCGATTTCAGCTGGAGCAGTTCAGCCTGCAACAGAAGAAGTCACCAGGCGACAACCTGTGCTTGGCTGGTGCTCTGCTGTGGTTTGACACGCTGCCTGGCCCTGCTGCGGGGGGATACCAGGGATTAGCAGTGCCTTTGTCCAAGGCTCTCTGCAGACTGATTAGACTTGTGCCCACTTAATTACAGCGCATTATGAGCCTGTGCTGCAGCAGGGTTGGCCCAGCACAGGCAGCTGGGGACAACAGTGAAGAGAGCAGAAATAATTTAGGGCAGCAATGTAGCTTTTCTCAGCCAACATCCAGGGATTTACACTTTCTATCCCAGCAGCTGACACAGTCGCTGCTTTTTGGCTCCGTCCTGGCCCTGCTGGCATCTGGTGCAAACCTTCAGACCTTCCTCAGCACCTCTCCCCAGCTGAGCTTCAGTGGAAATTCTGGCTGTCCGTGGCAGCCTGGAATGTCGGTGCCCTGTTGTGCTCTCCGGTGAAACCCCTGAGCATCAGCCCTCTCCTCTTCTCCCTCTTGCTCTTTGCCAAACCAGGCAGTGTCCATTGGGATCATCCCTCCTCCTTCCACAGACCCCGAGGATCTGCCAGAGGGTCCCAGAGTGGGAATCTCTGTGCTCACCACTTCAGCTTGGCTTGGATGACCCACCTGGGACCACAGCTGAGGGTCATCAGCAATTCCCCCGCCTCGCCAGCCCTCCCTGCCCCACAAACAGCAGCAGCAGCAGCCCTCCCTGTCCTGCTGGGATGTAGGAAATCCCAGCACCCCCAGGGTCCAGCAGGGCTCTGGTGGCTGAGAGGTAAGGCAGGGACTGCAGGAAGGTGGCTGGTGGGTTTGCACACTCCTCCCTGGCTCTGGCATGCTTGTGGTTGTCCCAGGTTTTGGGTGACTGCCCAGTCTTTTACTAATCCCACTGAAAGTCCTGGCAATTGTGTGTGTCCCTGCGTGGCACAAGTGATGCCTTCCCATGGAGGACACATCCTCCTGCCTTTATGGCCACATTTTGACCCCAGAAAGTGTCCGGGTGTGTGTGAGGAGGGGGGTGTGTCAGCCCACGCCTGTCTGTGTCTGTCTTCACTCCCGCTGCACACGGGGGCTGTGTCCCCCCTGCAGGCAGCTCTGCTGTGTCCCCGGCCTCGCTGACCTCACCAGCAACTCCAGATCCCTGACACTGGCTGCTGGGATGAAAGATGGACTCATCAAAAGCTGGGGCAGAGACTGGAGGAGGGGATTTCTGCCACCATCTGCTGAGAAATCAGAGCCTTGCCTTGGGGGGTTGGTGGCACAGAGGGACAGATCTCACCAGCTGTGTGACACTTGGTGTGTCCGAGCAAAGTTCCTGTTCCAGCTGTCCCAGGTGGCTGCCCTGGCACCTGCAGCCATAAGGTTAACGTGGAATGGAGGGTGGAGGAGCTGCAGGAGAGCAGATTTAGATGGGATGTCGAGGAGAAATTGTTCCCTGGGAGGGTGGGGAGGCCCTGGCACAGGGTGCCCAGAGAAGCTGTGGCTGCCCTTGGATCCCTGGAAGTGTCCAAGGCCAGGTTTGGAGCAACCTGGGCTAGTGGAAGGTGTCCCTGCTCACAGCAGGGGATGGAGTGAGATGTTCTTTAAAGTCCCTTCCAGCCCAAACCATTCTGGGGTCCTATGAATGGGAAAAGAGGGAGAGTTTTCGTGCTAAAGGAAGGTCCCTGACTCTTTGCAAGGGCTGTGTCCACACGTGGTCCTGCTTCTGCACCCTCCTGTACCACCAGCAGGCTGTAGGGCCCTCTGGTAGCACCTCTGCCCCTGCCAGCCTTGGTGCCAAGCAGAAGGCAGAAGGGAGGCCAGAAGGAGAGAGCTGAGGTGGCAGCACTGCCCAAGGGTATCTGCTCCCACAGGGAAACTCCTCCTGATTCCGTGCTGCCCTCCCTGAGCACATCCTCAGCCATGGTGTCACAGTCTCCATGCCAGTCACGTCTGTTTTTGCAGATATCCCAAAAAAAGCACAACCAGGGACTGGGAATCTGCTCCAGAAAGGATCTGTTCAATCCTGGTGTGGGGGACAGAGGGCTGCTCCTCTTCCCACCTGCCTGTTCCCATCTCTGGCCTCTGCTCTCTGCAGAAGCATCTCCTGAAGGCAGAAATGCTCTGCAGAGACCACAGGACTCCAGCCCAGGGCAGCAGCCTCGTGGCCTCTCCTTCCCTGGAGACCATAGCGGTTGCTCCATGGAGTGAGCAAACTCCTGTCTTTAGGGACGGGAGTGGTTTTCCTTCTTTTGTCCTCCAAGTTTCTGCCTCATCTGCTTAACCCAAGACCTCCCTGGGCTTCCCTGGTCCAGCTCCGTTCAGCATCGTATCCATGTGTGCAAACAGAGCACCCCGGTGTGGTATGACGAGACAGAGAGGGATGAGCAGAGGCTCCAGAGAGCTGAAAAACAGGAATCACCACCCAGAGTTCCCCATTTGTCAGAAAGGTGCCACCCACTCTGATGCCTTAGGATTTCAGCTTTTATATTGCCATACCTCTGCAATCCTGCAATTCTTTAGTGTGTAACTCGGAGCTCCATACAGAGTGTCAGCAACTGCTTTTCCCTTTTGGGTCAGCCACAACAACTCCTCTCCAGGCCTGGGAATCAAGGACACCTCACTGTGTCAGGCCCCGAGAAATGGAAACAAAAGTGAGTTGGGGGGAGCAAACTGAGAGAATGGGACTGCACTGCCTGAAGCGGGAATTGCACAATGAACCTCTGATTGCAAATGGACAGAACTCCTATCTGTCCCAAAAACGTGTGGCTGTGTCCATCCTGGGTGCAGTCTCTGCGAGACTCCTGCACTGCCCAAGGTGCGCCCTGGGAAGGCCTTTCCATAAATCCCTGCCCTTTATCCTTTCACTCTGTCCAGCCTCTGCTCCAGGGCCGCCTCTCCCAGGCATCAACGCTATTGCTGCCCTCATCTTCCTCCTCATTAATAATGTGGTGCTGGTGGGTCCTTCTGCCATTTCCACCTCTCCCAGCTGCCTGAGATGCCAGCTCTGCACCCAAAATTTGGGGAAGGCCCTGCCTGGCTCCCAGCCCTTGAAGAGCAGAGTCTCTGGACCGCCCAGCCCTGGCTGTGCTCCTGCTTCTCCCACTTTCTTTCTGGTTGTAGGTTGGGGTTGGTTCTCCTGCAGGATCCCCAGGGGAGGGTCACAACCACACCCTCATTTTCTCTGCTGTCAGGGGGCAATGTCCCAAAACACCTTCCCATTATCCCACCCGTGTTCCTGGTGCTGCCGGTCCCACGGGAGGTGGTTGAGCTGCTGGATCCCAGGGCAGGGATCGCAGCCACCACACAGCAGCCCATCTGCTGCCAGCTCCGCGTGGCTGGGTCAGGCTTAGGCCTGGGTTCAGCACTGCGGGGTGGTCTCCCACCCTTTGTGATGTGCTGGCTGTCAGAGGGTGCTGGACAACGTCTTCCAGGTGTGGCTCACGGGGAAGCAGGAGGCCAGGGGACATTTTTGGAAGCTGCCCTGGGGACTCCTGAGGACTGTGACACTGTTGTGTAAATATAAAATATTGAAAATCTGGAGGCAGCCTCCCCAGCAGAGGGTCAGGGAGCTGTGAAGAAGGTGATGTGAACTAATCAGAGCTGACGTAAAGCTGCCAAGACCCAAGTTAAGCCTGCTGTGGATTTAGATTCACACTGCAGATAAAGAGGCGGCTCTGGCAGAACTGGCCTCTGGAGCCGGTTCAGATTAACCCGGATTTTCAGCATCATTTCATGCTATTCCAGTCCACAAATCCCAGCAGCTCTGCCAGTGCATGCCGGGCTGGACCACAGAGCCCTGGAGATTCCCAAAGCTCTGCCAGCCTGGCCTTCCCTGCTCCCAGCGCTTGTGCCATGGGCTGGTGCCTCCTTCCTGCTGCCCTCCTGGCAGACACAGGGGGGTAAGCCAGGTGGGGACTCACCTTATCCACAGAGCTCTGTGAGCTAGGGAATGCAGAGGAGACGGATCCCACCTTGGAGATGTCCCCTTTCTCTAGCTGAGTGGTGACACGAGACACGATGTGAGCCTGAAGAGCAACGTGGGGCCCGTGGAGTTGTGGAAGGGGAGACAAGAGCAGAAAAATGCTGGAGAGTGTCACAAGGAGATCCCTAAACCTTGAGGAAGGGGCAGCTCCCCATGCCCAGACATGGCCTCTGTGGGGCCTGCAAAGCCCCAACAGCCTTCACAGGTGCCTCAGGTCCCTGCATGTCTCCACAGCCCCAGACAGGATGACCTTGCCTGGGATCCCACGTCCCCCATGGAGAGGCAGAGCCTGTGGCAGTTTCCTGCCAGTGCCCTCCTGGCACCACCCGAGAGGTCCCAGTGGGAACGTGCCCAGGCCGGGATTCACCCCAGCCCTCACCTGCTCCCTTCTGGCTGTGGTGGCACCCCATGGCCGTGGCACTTGTGGGGCTCCGGGGCTGGCAGTGGGAGCAGTCTGTCCCTAATGTGGAGGCTGGCACGAGGCCTCCGCTGTGCGAGTTCCCAGCTGGCTCCCAGCGGAGCAGAAAAGGAGGATTCGTCATCCCTTCCCTGAGCCGAGCTGGCCCCGGGCTCCCGCACGCTGCTGAAAATGCATCGGCTCCGCTTGGGCAGGCGGAGAAATCCCGATTCCGCAGCACCGGGAGCCGGGGCTGTGGGAGCCGGGGCTGTGGGGGGCACAGCACCCCCCGGACACGTCCCCTGGCTGGGGCCTTTCCCCGGCTGGGAGCGGTGACATGAAATGCGAGGTGGGGCTGTGCGGAGTTGTGAGAGGGGGGACAGGGGCTGGAAAAGGCTGGAGAGTGCCATGGGAGAGAGGAGGATCCCCACGTCCCAGGCGTTCCTGGATGCCGCTGAGACTGGGCTCCCTTTGCCCCGCACCGCTGTGTGGGTGCTGCCCTGGGGTGGGGGCACAGTGTGTCCCTGGAGGGAGCCTCCCTTCCGAAATAGCCTCAGCTATTGTTCTAAATAAGGAATTTCCTAAAGCAAGGAAACTCCTGGCCAGAAGTGTGGAGCCCCTTGGCCCGGGCCACCTCACAGGGCTGGACGGGGCACCCTCGCCAGGGTGACCCGTTGAAGACAAGGACATCGGGCAAACGCCTCACTGGGCAAACACCTCACTGGGCAAACGCCTCACTGGGCAAACGCCTCACTGGGCAAACACCTCACTGGGCAAACGCCTCACTGGGCAAACGCCTCACTGGGCAAACTCCTCACTGGGCAAACACCTCACTGGGCAAACGCCTCACTGGGCAAATGCCTCGGTCCAGCCCAGCTCTGGGCCTGGGAGATGCCCTTTCCACCTCCAGCCCGTTCCCGAGGAGACCCCTTAAAGCTTTTGGAAAGGTGAAGACAGGAGCCTGGCAAGGCTGGGCAGGGGCTGGGGATGGCACATGGGCACGAGAAGGAGCTTCTCCGGCAGGGAACAGCCGGTGAGAGTGACCGTGACGTGGCAGTGTCCCAGGAGTGCTGTAACAGGATGGCTCTTGCTGTGACAGGCGACAAAGCTACAAAACCACCTTAAAATAGACTCCAGGAGGGCTTCGTCTCAAAGCCTATTATCTGCACTGAATGCCAGATTAGTGAGCAAAGCCCTCCTTGGGCTTTGGAAATGCTCTGCTAAGGAGGGATAATCATGTCATTGAGGCCCTCCAGGAGCCACCACGGAGGAGCCGGGGACAGCAGTGACCTCAGCAGATGCTTTATGTAAGGGGGATCAGGGGATAGGGGGCACGGCCCCTCAGTTCAAAGGTTGTTTTCCATGGTCCCTGTCTCCAAGGATCACCCATTTCTCACACCCTGAGCAGGCACCGCTGTTCAGAGCTGTGTCCAGGCTGGCAGCACCCCCTGGCACGTCCCACCCTCCCTGGAGCACCACAAGGCACTGCTGGCTTGGCACTGGTGGGGTGGGACTGGCCAGTTGGCCAGGATCAGCCAGGCAGGGATTTCAGCAAAGCCCTGTGGCACATCTTTGCCACGGGCAGGAGAGGCAGAGAGTGAAGTGCCCCCTTCAGCAATCCCACTCCCGGCTCTCCCATTGCTCAGGGAGGCTCCCTGCTCCATCCCTGGCTCTCGGGGCTGTTTCCTTCCCCCAGGTCCTGGCAGGGAATCAGATGTTCCATGCACTGCCTGGCCAGAGCACTCTCACTCCCACTGCCAGTCGATTATTGAGTCCATTAGGGAAGGAGAAAGCAGGAAAGCAGCGTGGCTCCCACTGCACTTTCCTTCCCCATCTCCCACTCTCCTTCTCCATTCCCCCTCGGACTCCTGTGCCAGCCTCAGGCTGGCACGTTCAGCCTGACGGGAACAGCAGCACATTCCCTGAGTGCCGTGGAACAGGCACAGCAAAGATTTCTGGACAGGTGGGTTCATCTCGAGAATCCCCCTCAGTCAAATCACGTAAATCGTGAGCAGGTTCCAGACAAGGTTCCACTGGGCCCTGCTAAAACCATCACTCACAACATCCACCTAATCACGGGATATTCCTGGCCCTTTTGGATTCGTGCTGGCTTGGGTCTGGGATTTACTGGGTGTTTTACAGGTTACAGGGACGAAAAGAAGAAGCCTTTGCTCTTTATGGGGCAGCTTTTACGCGCTGCAGCTCCCGCACCGCGTTTTCACTGCCTGCAATGCTAAGCCCCATCAATCCCGAGCGAGCACCGAGGGAGAGGCTCGGGGATGGCAGCAGGTAACGACAGCAGGCACCAGGGGGCTGGGAATGGGGGTTTGCTGGGATGGGGAGTGCTTGAGGGACAGGGGATTCCCGGTCAGAGAGCCGCATTGCTGTTGTGCTGCTGCCAGAGCCAGCTCAGGGCTCCTCCGGTCTTGAAGAGAGAACGAGGTGTCCCAGCCTGGAGCAAGGCGAGGCAGAGTTTGTCAGGAGGCTGTGGAGAGCTGGACCGGCTCCTCGTGCTGCCCCCAGTCCCACCATACAGAGCTGGGCAGGTCCTCAGCAGCCAGCCCGGCTTTGCGGGCTCTGGCACAGGCAGAGCTGTCACTGACTGGGGTTTCCCTGTCCTGTCCTGGAGCCCGTGTCTGGAGCCTGCTCTGGGAGTGGCAGGAGACACCCGAAGCTGGTGTCACAGTTGGCACCCAGGGGTGTCCCCAGAGGAGTGCTTTGGATGGGAAATGACGGCACATCAGGAGTTTGGAGGGGAGGAGCACTGCTCTTCATCACCAGTCGTTAGTGATTAATTGCATGTATGGCAGGGAAGTCTGGCCAGACCGAGGGCTCCTCCCCCAGGAGTGCAGGCACTGTGCTGGGATCAGTCCCCATCCCCAGGGAGCGGTCCCCAGATAAAATCCTTGTTCCAGCAGCAGTGAATTCCCTGTGCCTTTCTCTAACCTTAACCGTGGGCAGCAGCTGGTTCCCTGCACATCATCACATGTTGCGTCTCACATCAGATAATTTGCTCCACAGCCTCAATGCACATATCTTACAATATTTTGTCACCCTTTATCACTGCAATTTCACTGCTATCATGGCCTAGTGAATCATTATTGATAGACCCTTAATATCAGTGCCATTCCTCCAGAGGGATGGGTTTTAATGAATTTTCTCCTCAGCCCGCAGTACAGCTGCACTCGGATACGGTTCAAGGGGTAGGGCTGGAGCTGCAGAGCTGAGCACATCCCACATGGTGCAGAGGTGACCGTGCAGAGCTGCCCCGTGCCTCGTTCTCCAGCCCAGAGTGTGATTCCCACAGCGGCTGTGATGTAGGGACACTCTCAGGCACCGTCTGGGGATGCCTGAGTTCCCACCGCAGCTCCACACCAGCTCCTCTCTGGCTGGTGGAGGGGTCTCTTTGAAGTGTTTTCATGTTCTCTTTTCCTTTCCAGAGGGTGAACAACTCCAGGAGGTTCAAAGCAGGAGGTTTGCTCTCCTTTCACACCCTTATTTCCTGGTGCTGCCTTTGAAACATCTCCGCAGGTGCAAAGCACAGCGTTGCCCAACCAACCGAGCCACCTTGACCACCTGTCACAGGCAGCCACGGTCACCTGAGGGGCACAGAGACAGGCAGAGCAGCTACAGCCACATTTCCCACCTGGAGCTGTGGAAGTGTGCTGGTTTGGACACAAATCCAGGAGGAAACACCCCCAAAGGGGCGTCTCTCTCTCTCTCTCTCTCTCCTGCCTGCCAGGCAAGCAGGCCCCCGCAGCACCTCTCCTACGAGTTCAGGAAAATAATTTCTCGAGTGACAGTGAAAAAAACTATTTATTTAATAGAGTCCCCTGCTGTCACAGGGCAAAAAAGGATATTGAAACCCCCTCCCCTGTCCCCTCAAAGAGGACTATGGATTTTAGAGTTCTTTCTGTAGGTAAACCCTGCAGTCCTGAGCTGGGCCGGGCCAGGCAGGGTCCGACGATCCCCCTTGGCGGGTCCCGCCGAGCAGGGCCGGAGATGGGAGCTGGTCTGGGATGAAAAGCCAGCCAAAAACAGTCCAAAAAGGAACAGCAGCCGCTGAGGCAGAACACAGTCCCTTCTCCGCTGAAAGCCGAAGAGACTAGAGAGCAAAAGTCCTCTAACCAACAAATGTTGTCAGAACTGGGAGATTAAAGAATGCAAATATTCTAGTTCCAAGGTCAAGCTGGGCGCTTTGAAGAGTTCTCTTGGCTTCTCTCTCCCCCCTTTGCAATTTAAAGGTTCACAGAGATCCAGCAGGCGATGGGGAATACAGCATGGTCATAGAATCACCCCAAGACAGGAAGTGATGGATGCTTGGCTAAGGAAGGGCTGTTTTGCTGGAGTTCTTCGGACAGGTCTGAGGAGATGTCCTCCTGCAGAGCCCCGGGAGCCTCCGCGGCCGCTGGGCCCGCGGTGGGTGCTGTGAGCAGAGGGCAGCTGGGCTGGGTGTGTAATTCCTGGCCCGGTTTCAGCTCCAGCCTAAGCTGAGCTCATCCTCCCGCCTGCTCTGCCCCGAGCCCCGGCTCAGGAGACGGGGTGCTGAGCCCTGTCTGTCTCGCGGCTTGTAAGGTGTCTGTCACTGCAGAGCGGTGACAGCTCCGTGGGCTGGGTGCCACAGCCTCTGGCTGCTCACAGGAGGGGGCTGGGGCTGCACCGCGGTGACAGCTCTGGGAACACCCGGCCTGGGGACTCAGGCAGTCCCAAGTGCCGGCTTTGCAGCTTTCCCTGCTGTGGGACCTCCCAAACCCACCTCGGGATTTCTTCTCCTGCAATGCAAGCTTGGTTTAGGGCAGAGCAAAGCAGCCACTTCCTTTTGTCGTATTTGCACATAAAAAAGTCCCTGAAGTGCTTTGCTCCTTTCATCTCCCGTGTGGAAATTCCTGAGGGACACGGGAAGGGATGAGGAAAAGGGCCCAGCCTGGCACCTGCGTGGCAGTGGAATGAGTGGCAGTGCTGCTTTAAAGGGTCGTGCTGTGGGGTACAAATCAGTGGGAGCAGGAACATGACCTCTGCGGAGCGTGGCCGTGGAGCCAGGAGCAAAGTGAGCCGAGAAAGGAGTGGGAGAGCCGAGTGAACGGCCCCTGGGAGCCGAGGGGCAGCTCCTGCAGGCAGCTCGGCAGGGTCACACGGGGCTTTGCTGCCCGCCAGACCAAGGGGAGGCTCGCAGGACTGGCCTTGTGTTTTGGCAAGAGCTGGGTGAGGAGCTGCGTGGTTTTCTCAGAGCTCGGAGAACTCGAGCAGGGCAGGCTGTGAAGGGCAGCACCAGCTCCTGTGCAGAGCAGCTCTTCCCGTGGAAACGGGCCTTTCCATGGGGATGGGCCTCCGGGAGGTGTTTGTCACACAACACAATGAGGAGGTGAATGCAGAGAGGAGCCTGGGGCTACCCTGGCCTGAATTCTGTAATTTTGGGGGTGGTGAAAGGGTCCTTGGAGGGATTCCAGGCTGTGGTGGGGAGCCAGGACACAGCATTGGGATTGATTCCCCTGGATCCAGAATGAGCTCTTGGGAGGTCAGTTTGCCTTCTCCAAGGAGGGCAAAGCAGGCCAGCACAGGCCAGCACTGCCGGAGCACCGGTGGTGCTCGGCTGGCGAGGTCATGTCCAGCATCCCCCGGGAGCTCGCAGGTCTGGCGCGGGATGGGAGGAGAGATACGGAATCATCACAGAATCATCACAGAATCATCCCAGAATCATCCCAGAATCGTGGCATTTGGGTTGGAAGGGACTGTAAAGCCCATCTCGTTCCACCCTCTGCCATGGGCAGGGAACCTTCCACTGTCCCGGGTTGCTCCAAGCCTCGTCCAGCCTGGCCTTGGACATTTCCAGAGCTTTCCCTCAGCTCCCCCAGTGCACAGCAGAGCCAAGGTGGGCCCGTTGCTCTGCTCAGCCTGCCGGAGAGAAGAGACTCGCTGAACACCACGGGGAAAAGAACCAGGGACTCAATTACTGCCGTGCATAGAGACACAAATTAATTAACTGAGTGTGTCGCAGGGGGACATTTCCCATGACCCGCAGAGAAGAGTTTCGGGGAGAAATGGCTGATGATTAATGCTCTCCTGTCCTGCTGCATCAACAGGATCCTGGGAAGGGCTGCTTGGCAGAGAGAGCTCTTTATACACCTCCAGCCTGTGGCAGACCCTGTATATTTAGTTTGCCACTGCTTTTCACCAGAATTTCACAATTTCTGATGTCACTGAGGGTGGCACAGCCCATGTTTTCATCTGTGGTGAAAGAGCAGAAAGTGTGGCCAGAGCGTTGAGAAGTTTTTAAAGAGTCAGAGCCGGCTCAGCTCCTCGCTTTGAGCTCAGCAAGGCGAAATGGCAGCTCCTGCTCTGCAAAATAACCTGTTTGGAAATAAATTCACACCGCAGAGGATGTGGGAAGGTGAGGGCTGGGTTAAGCCCCTCACTGCTGTGGTTGCAGGGTGGTTTCACGAAGGGAAAAATCAACACAGCTAATTGATACTTCACAAACCCTCTGTGTAATGATAAATGTGGAAAAAAAAAAGAGTCGTCTCTGCTTGTTTTTGAAGGGAATTTCAGGGCAGTTCACTCACCACCAGGCAGGAGTCCAGCAGCTCGTGTGCTGCAGAATGAACAAAAGGAGAGATGTGAATACTCTGCAATAAAAATGAAGTTCATGGTCATGGTAACTTGGTATTTAAAATTTCTTTTTTAATCGTGATGAGCAGCGTCAGCTGAAAGCAAGGATTGCTAGAGGATGGGGTCAACACTCCCCACACACAGAATGAACGGATTTTTTTTTTAATTTCAGCGATAAAATGTAAGATTTCAACACTGAATCCTCACCTGGAGACCACCATTGGCTGGGGGGATCTCGCAGAGCATTAGGCAGAGCTCGGGGGAGCAAAGGTCAGGGATGGGTTTTGTACCTGTCACTTTGATAGGAGAAAATCTGTCTCCTCTCCCCAGAACATGGGCTGTGATTGACAGTGCTGCTGCTCTGGATGAGACCCTGCAAACAGCTGCTGAGAGGGGCTCGTGCTGCACGTTCCCACCTCCTGTGCCAGCACAGGGAGCGTTCTTAGTTAATGGTTCGGGTTCTGCGTGGTTCCGTGAGCACCATTTTAAAATTAAAACATCCGAGAGGAAGGCCCAGGTTGTGCTGCGCTGGTTTCAGATGAACAGTGTCACCAAGGAGGATGTGATGGCCTGTGACAGCAACAGAACTGGCAGAGGGGTGAGAGGGAAAAATGAGCCTTTGCTCATAGTAAAAACCATGGTGATGGTGGTGGTGGTGGCAAATGGTCTGGTGGTGGTAAAATCCTCCAACACTTCCTCATTGCTGCTTTCCAGTGGCACCACTGCTGGAGAGGTGGCAGTGCCCACCCACCCCACCTGTGCCAGGCCAGGGGTACCTGAATGGTGCTGTCCTCCTGCAGGTGAGAGCTGATCAGCCACAGATTTAAGCAGTGCAGAAGGAAGCCTGGACAGGTTGTCTCTGCCCACTGGGGTCTGGATCAAATAGAGCCCAGACCAGGTTCTAAATCTAAATGTGATGCCAGGCTCTGATCCCTTCTCAGCTCAGTTAAATTACGGAGCAGCACCAACGAAGGCTGTGTTGTCACCTGCTGACATTTTATTTAACAGATATATGAAAACAAGGATGCCTTCCGTGTTGGAAGCTGCTGTCGGAGTCACTGGGGACTTGGGGATGCATAAAGAGACAGACAAGGCAAAACAAACAGCTCAATCTGCCTCGCAGCCCCGGGAGCGGCGGAGCTCCGGGGGAGAGCGGCGCAGGAGGAGCCGGGATCCCCCCGGGACAGGAGGAGCCGGGATCCTCCAGGTGCAGGAGAACCGGGATCATCCAGGTGCGGGAGGAGCCAGGATCCCCCCGGGACAGGAGGAGCTGGGATCATCCAGGTGCGGGAGGAGCCGGGATCCTCTAGGTGCGGGAGGAGCCGAGATCCCGCTGGGGCAGAAGGAGACAGGATCCTCCAGGTACAGAAGGAGCCGGGATCCTCCAGGTGCGGGAGGAGCCGGGATTCCCCAGGTACAGGAGGAGCCCGGATCCCTCAGGTACAGGAGGATCCGGCATCCCCCCGGGGCAGGAGGAGCTGGGATCATCCAGGTGCGGGAGGAGCCAGGATCCCCCCGGGGCAGAAGGAGACAGGATCTTTCAGGTACAGGAGGAGCCAGGAGCCCCCCGGGGCAGGAGGAGCCGGGATCACCTCGGGGCAGAAGGAGCTAGGATCATCCAGGTGCGGGAGGAGCTGGGATCCCGCTGGGGCAGAACGAGACAGCATCCTCCAGGTGCAGGAGGAGCCGGGATTCCCCCGGGGCAGGAGGAGCCGGGATCCCACCAGGGCAGAAAGAGCCAGGGGTCCCCCAGGTGCGGGAGGAGCCGGGATCCCCCCGGGGCAGGAGGAGCCGAGATCCCCTCGGGGCAGAAGGAGCCAGGGTCCTCCAGGTGCGGGAGGAGCCGGGATCCGCCAGGGACGGGAGGAGCTGGGATCATCCAGGTGCGGGAGGAGCTGGGATCTCCCAGGGGCGGGGGGAGCCGGGAGCCCCCCGGTACGGGAGGAGCTGGGATCATCCAGGTGCGGGAGGAGCTGGGATCTCCCAGGTGCGGGAGGAGCCGGGATCCCCCCGGGGCAGGAGGAGCCGAGATCCCCTCGAGGCAGAAGGAGACAGGATCCTTCAGGTACAGGAAGAGCCGGGATCCCCCAGGTGCGGGAGGAGCCAGGATCCCCCAGGTACAGGAGGAGCCGGGATCTCCCCGGCAGGCTCAGCCTGCCCTGGCCTCGGCACTGGGGCAGCCAGACCAAGGCTGGGCTCCTGGGCAATTCCCTGCCTAGAAAAGGTGCCTTGCAAGCTCAGGTGGGTACAGGTGCTCTCCCCTCCTGTGGAAATCAGCTGAGGTCTCCAGAGCATCTCTCAGTGCCTCTTGCAGGGCCACGATGCTTTTTTGGAGGTTCTGGTGTCCCTGCACTCTCTGTAGAGAGGAGATTCAGCTTCGTTTGTGCTTTGGCACCTGACAGAGACATCCGTGCTGAGGGAGGGGAACCCTCCACCATGGAGGATGTGCAGCAGCACGAAGGACTAATTAATTACACAGTAAATTACATAGAACCAAAGAACACCCTGAGCTGAAGGGACCTACAGGGATCATCCAGTCCAGCCCCTGGCCCTGCCCAGACACCCCAACAATCCCACCCTGGGCACCCCTGGCAGCGCTGTCCAAACGCTCCTGGAGCTCTGGCAGCCTCGGGGCCGTGCCCATTCCCTGGGGAGCCTGGGCAGTGCCCAGCACCCTCTGGGGGAAGAACCTTTCCCTGATCTCCAGCCTGAGCCTGCCCTGGCCCAGCTCCAGCCGCTCCCTGGCTCCTGTCCCTGTCCCAGGGAGCTGAGATCGGAGCTGCCCCTCGGGAGGAGCTGCAGCCCCCGCTGAGCTCTGCCCTCGGTGTCCTCTGCTCCAGCTGGACACACCAAGTGCCCTCAGCTGCTCCTCATGGTTTTGAGGAAGCAAACCTGCAGAGGTGGGAGCAGAAACCAAGGAGATGTTTCCACACCTCCCAGAGATGACCTGGGAACAGTTTGTGTCTCTGCAGGACCTGCCCCTCCCTGACCTCACCCACCTGGAATCTCCCCTCTGGGGCTCTCTCTTCATGTTCTCCACGGGATGAACATCCACACAGTGAGTTCCTCCGCCCAGGAACTCCTCAGGTTCCT
>VWPU01016280.1:0-47153 GCA_013398955.1 Callaeas wilsoni
ACTCCTGTTCCCACAGGATGACTGCTTCCCCTCATCCCCCACCCCTGCCCCATTCCCACAGCTCAGGGCAGGACAGGGAAGGTGGTGGGAGAGGGGAGAAAAATGATCCCCGGGGGCAGCAGCCAGCAAATCCATTGGATTAATTCATTCCTGCAGGAAGCTACACTCAGCCAGTGAATGGGAAAAACGTAGTAAATATTCATAAAAACTGATTTCCTTTGATTAGCTCTCATAAGCAGGTGCTGTCCATAGTTTTCCATACTGATGTTCTGTGGATGCTGAAATGCTGCTCGCAGGGAAATTTTCTCTTCCTGCATTCATTCTGTGAGAACTTTTCCTTTGCTGTGTAAGCTATGTAAACAATAGACAGGGTTTTTGTAAATAGCATTCATATCTGGTATCTTCTGACCTTGTGTACATTATCTTAGGAAAAAACACTTCTATGTGGGTGTCTGAGACTTTGACCAATCACCCTAGGAGAAGTGTGAGCACTGTTCAATAGCTTTATGGAACTAGAATATATAAATAATATTGTAAATTTAATAAATAATTCATTCCTCGCTCTGACTCCTGCCTCGCTGCACCTCTGAACCCCTGCTTGGAAGCCCACAATGTTCCAAATTTTCCATAATCCCAACCAATAGTTTTCTCTTCAAAACAGAGAAAAGCATGGAAAATATGAACCAATGCAGGGAAGCATCCCCAGCTCCACACCCACCCTGGGGTGCTGGACACTGATCCCTCCCAGGACTGGATTCACCACCACAGGATTCAGCCTGGGAAGTGTCATGGACTTGGACGTGGCAAACACTGCACAGGTTAAACGGAACAGCATCATCAACAATAAAATTTAATTAGTGGTAATTTACTCCTGACTTACCTCGATTATATTTGTTCACATTTGAGTACATACACAAAACACCAAAAATATGCCTATTTTGGATTCAAACACTGCCATTTTTAGTTGAGAATCCAAAAGACTCAGCCAAAACCCCGAAGAACTGAACCATTAGAAGTTCAGTGACAGCTTTGAAAATCCTTTTGAAATTCCCCACCCCCCAGTGAATGCTCACAGGGAGGCAGCAGCAGGAGCTGCGAGCACCCTGCCACCACCAAGCCCCACTGAGGGGCACAGGAACAACAGATAGGAGGGGAAAAGTGACAAAATAACCCAAATCTACAGCCCAGATGTGTTGTGTGTGCAGGGGCGAGGGAAAGCCAGGCCTGGTTCCAGTGCATTCAGAGTCTCCCTCTCACACCAGTGCTTGGCTTTCCAAGCTTATAATGAATCCTCATCAACACCCGGAATGTTTTGTGGGAGAAAATGAGCCATCACTCACTCTCTGTTTACTCAGAGGCATATCCCAAGGATTGCTCTTCCTGGTCACTGCCAAGGCAGGGCCCTGCACATGGAACTGAGCACGGAACTGAAGGTGTCCAAGGAGAACAGAAGCAGCACAGAGGTAGAAAGCTTCAAAGAACTAAACCTGAGTTACACAATCATTAATCTCTACATACCTGGCAGGACAAATACCCAGCAGCATCCTGCAGCAAGTCCATGCTTTGGGATGTTTTTCCAGCTGCAGGCACCACGCTACCATGGGAATCAGCTCCTGGTGTGCCAGGCTTGGCCTTGGCCCTCAGCTGAAGTGATCTGTCCTTGCCACATCTGCCTGGAGCCTGACAGAGAACAAGCAACCCGTGGCTCATGTCTTAAACTTAACTAGTTTTACATCACTGTGAAGAAATAAAGAGTGAATGATAGAAGCTTCACAAGAAAAACAAGTGTTTATGTGCACAAACATACTGAAGAAATCTCCATTTCCATCACCAAAGTGCGTTCTGAGGGGAAAAAAACCAATAAATCAGTGGCAAAAGCTGCCCTGGTTTGGCATCCGATTTGTGGAGCACAGACAAAACAAAAAAACAAACCAAACCAAAAATCTACCAAGAAACCTCCCCACAAAAAAGCACTGCCTTTATTTGTTTTATTTATCCTTTTGCTCTTTCTAAGGTGATAATGTGAAATTTTACTTTATGATGTGAAAGTTAAAACAAAAAATAATTAAAGAGATTTTTCCTTCCCCTTGTCACAACAAGTACTACTTAAAAATCACCTCAGTGGGGTGTTTTAGAGTCCTTCCCAAACCCCTGGACACCTACACTGGTAAACTACCCAGGAATAATTTGGGGAAGTAATCGAAGCACACTGAACAGAACACGACAATGCTTTCACCCTCTGGGACTGACCTGTGCACTTCTTATCAACAGTTTAAAATGTAAGACTTCTAAAATCAAATGGACTAAACAGATGAGACAACTTGTAAGGAACAGACACTTCCCATGGGTTCCATCCTGGGAGGCAGCAGCAATTCCAGCTTTTGCTCATTCCAGCACTGCCTCCAGCACTCAGAAACTCTCAGGCTGCTTCTCTCGTCCACGGTTATTCAGCAAAGAGCTGAGAAACAGCACAAGCAGCAAACCTGAAGGACTTCACGGAGTTAGAAACAGGGATTCTCAGCAAACCACTTGTAAGTGTATTATGGCAAACACTCCACAGCAGGTAACTGCTATCTACCATCCCGGGAATATTGCATCAATCAGACTCTGCTCATTGTGATTTTAGTTTGATTTTTAGTGTCCATCCCCCTTCCTTCACCGCAAGTAGGAATTACACAAGGGTGGAGAAAGTCCGGTCTCGAGCGCGTCCACGTGGATCGGAGATTTCCCGGTGCCCCACGTGGACCTTCACTGCTGGCGTCTCCCGGCACCCCCTCTCCGGAACGGCCGGAGCTGCAGGGAACAGCACACGGATGCACGGCACTCCCAGCCGGGCGAGCCCGCCGCTCCCTGGGGATGGGAGCGTGGCTGGGGCTCCTGGCTGAGGAAGCGCGGAAGCAGCACTGGGCGACGCTCGGGGCAGCTCACAGGCACAGCCGCGGAGAGCGGCCGCGCTCCGAGTCCTCGTCCCCGTCCCCCTCGGGAATGCGGGGCAGCAGCGCCGAGCGCGTCAGCCCCCAGAACTTGGGAGGGGACAGCTCCTTCCTGGTGGCCGTGAACTTCCAGCCCATGTGGCTCCCGCAGATCCTGCACTGGGCTATGGTCCAGGCGTACCTGCCAAGGGCACAGCAAAGCCTTGGTGACAACAGGGAAGGAAAAGCACTTGGAAAATGTTTCAGCAGGTAACGAGCCTCAGCTGGGTCTGGGCAGCAATGCCGAGGTGGGTTTGGGTAACAATGCCAAGAGGGGTGTGGGTAAAAATGCCAAAGTGCGTTTGGGTAGCAATCCCAAAGTAGGTTTGGGTAGCAATCCCCAGCTGGGTTTAGGTAACAATCCCAAGGTGGGTTTGGGTAGCAATGCCGAGGTGGGTTTGGGTAACAATGTCAAGGTGGGCTTGGGTAACAATGCCAAAATGGGTTTGGGTAACAATGTCAAGGTGGGCTTGGGTAACAATGCCAAAATGGGTTTGGGTAACAATGTCAAGGTGGGCTTGGGTAACAATGCCAAAATGGGTTTGGGTAACAATGTCAAGGTGGGCTTGGGTAACAATGCCAAAATGGGTTTGGGTAACAATCTCAACGTGGGTTTGGGTAACAATGCCAAGAGGGGTGTGGGTAAAAATGCCAAGGTGGGCTTGGGTAACAATGCCATAGCAGGGTTCCCAAAGTGGGTTTGGGTAACAATCCCCAGGTGGGTTTGGGTAAAAATGCCAAGGTGGGTTTGGGTAACAATGCCAAGATGGGTGTGGGTAAAAATGCCAAAGTGCGTTTGGGTAGCAATCCCAAAGTGGGTTTGGGTAACAATCCCCAGCTGGGTTTAGGTAACAATCCCAAGGTGGGTTTGGGTAGCAATGCCAAGAAGGGCTTGGGCAACAATCCCAAGGTGGGTTTGGGTAACAATCCCAAAATGGGTTTGGGTAACAATGCCCAGCTGGGTTCTTTCAGCAAAGACTCCTCAGGAATCCAGTGCCCAGCTCCCACCTAAAACCCTGCAGAGCTTAAAAATAATAAAGAAAAACCCCCAGAAATGTCCCACCCCCAAAGACCTCTGTTCCCTCTTCGAAGAGAGGAAGCAACCGAAACTTTTTATTGCCTCAGGTTTCAGGTGATGAAATGCTGAGAGCCCTAAAGAGGGGTCAGAACACTTCTCAGAATGAGTGACTTCATGGGAATAAAAGTGATTTTTGCCCTGCTCCTCAAATAACAGAGACTGCTGCACTTCCCACGGCAGCAGAGCTTTCCTCTTAACAGTTTTAGGAGGTAAAACATGAATATTTCAAAGCCCTCACAGAAGAGCTTAGAAAACACAAAAGGATGAGCAATATTAACTTCAGATATAAGTCCCAAATTTTCCTCAGGGAATGTTAAAATGAGTGACAGAAATGCCAGACATTCTCTGAGTCATTGCTCACTTCTATGTGATATTCCAGGAAAAAAATCCTGGGTGCAAGACCTGTTATTATTAGGCAAACTTTGACATCTTAACTTAATTCCGTTACTGTCTCAGAGAGGCAGACTCATTATTAATTATTACTAAAATAAAATCAAGGATAATCAGATCATAAAAATGGCAGTAATTTTTAATTCCATGTAACATTTATTCAGTATTTAGATATAAAAATGTATTTCAGGAGACTAAATACATTCTGGTTTTCATTTGCACTAACTGTGCAAACAATTATTTCACTTGTACCTTAAAACTACACACAAAGAAACTCCCAGACGACTTTGTTTAAACAGTTTAGATTCTAGACTATGCTTTAAAATCTTAGTATTTCCCTATTTCCAAAGTATTAGAGATAAACCCTGCAATATTTTATGTGATTTTTCCATTTTATATGTGTTTTGAATAAGTCGAAATTTACTTCCTTATTTTTCCCATGAGCGAAACGATGACATGTGCCTAAAAAATTCAGTATTTACTATTCCACCCTCCCAGAAATACCCAGTTTGGGTCATTTTCTAATAAAATGCTGCTGTTCTTACCCAGGGAACCAGCTGTGCTCTGTTGAGGGCCGTCCATTGAGACTCAGGTTGCAGGCTTTATATACAGTGAGGGTCTCATGGATATATCCATGGGGATTCACATAGGCTGCCATGGGCCCACACAAGGACAAGCTACAACACACAAGGAATTCTGTCAGAGTGCAAGGAAAAATCAGAAGAACTCCAAAAGCTGGCAAATACAAAGAGGAAAAACCGTCAGCTAAGCTTAAAATATTTCTCCAGAGCAAAAAAACCTCACTTTTTGTAGGGGGAAAAAAAGTACCTTGAACTATATAATTAAAAATTGAAAGAAAATAGATGCTAATTTAAAATCTCATTGGTCAAATTTTGTTAGAATTGCAGGAAAGCACACGACAGACTCATCCTGTGTGGTATTTTAAACAGCAACTCCCAAGAAAAGCAAGGAAAATGTAACTTTGAAAGTAAGCAAAAATGTTCATTTATTGCACCAACTTCTCAGCCCCTTCTGTTAAAAGTTCATCATATTGACAGAGCAGGAATTGTGGCGTCTGCAATCCATTATTTGATTAGAAGATAAGAAATGGCTTTTAATTACCCCATCAGCTCCTTATCACACTGATAAAGAAAAACTGCGGGGAGTCTTTGTTAACCCAAACCATCTTTTAACCTCCCCATTATCAGAGGGGATGGGCTGATAGGAGTTAATCAAGATTAACACCAGTGACAAGGCTGACAGGAGCAGCAATTATTTTGGAAATGTAATCGTAGTTAAACATGGGAGGTATTGTACAGGGCAAACAGAGAATGGGGCCAGTTATCAGGAATAACCTTAAATTTGTAAAAGAAAAAAGGGATCCCACCAGTTAATGACATAAATAGGAACCTTCCCTGCATGCCAACGTCCTGGGAGCCTGTTTATACTCCCTAATTAGTGCATTTTAATTTGTTGTGGAGGCCTGTTGGCACATAAATGAAGTGCTGAGAAATAAAATTTGGGATATCACAAACTTGATTGAGAACTACCAGGATGAAAAAGTCTTTATGTGACACATTTATATTTCAAATTGTTCAGTGCAATGTGCTGGGGGTGTGGCATGACACCAACTACTGTTCCAATATATCTGGAAATGCTGAGATTTCCTAACTTTTTTAATAAAAGGCTCAAATATAAACTCCCTGTAAATATTTACTTAAATTCAATTGGAGCTGTGGCAAACGCAGCAGTTTTAAGACATAACCCAGCTTCATCTGCTTTGCTGTGCCCATGTTTCTGACCAAGGAGCTGCCCAAGAAGAGCAATACACTCACCTGAATATTTCATTCTTGGTAGTTATTTCTGTGTCTTGGCATTGCTTACAACAGAGAGATGTACACTGGGAAAGAGAAACAAAGAGGATAAGTTCATTAATTTCCAGATGCTTGTCAGCAGTGGGAAATTTTCCCTCAGAACAGACTTTGGAACAACTGTTTTGTTTATCTGAGCAGCAGTCGCTGATGTGGGATATGTTTTGAATGCATTTTACTTATTTAAACATTAATTATTATCTAAAAGACGTAACAATTTTCGTATCCTCCCCTCACAAAAAGATCCACACTCAGAGAATTGGCTCTGACTCCACAAAGATAATAAACGAGCCAACCTTTTAAGGTCTCTAAAGGCTAATTTAGAAAAACCAACCTTTGCTCTTCTGCAATACAGCACGGAAAAGGCAGATGAGACAAATGCAATCATTAAGTCTTTCTTAAATTTGAGGGTACCGTAGATCAATGGGTTTAATTTCCTCACAAAAATAGGTAAAACATATTGATCTCTCTCCTGGAGATTATAACAGATTAATCCATCTTCTACAATTTCTACAAAGTAGAACTAAACAATTCATCACTGACACTGCCCAGAAAAGAAGCATTTAAATCAGCTCAGCAGAACACTCCCATTAATTTTCGGGTCATGCATTCCTTGTACTTCTTTTTAAGGTAATGCCTGTGAAATGATCCACAGGATTCTGGAATAAAATGCTGCACCCAGGGACAGGATCTTCACCCGTGCTGTTAAAACGTGGGTTTGTGATTCTGAGCCCCCCGAGCTGTGACTCCTGCGCTCTGCTTGTGACACCACACACTCAAATCGCTCCTTCCTCTCTCCTTGGCTCCCTTCAGAGGCTGCTGTTGGATTTCAGCTGCTCCAGCTCCTTTCCTGGAGGTGCCACAGTCCTGCCCCACTGTGCTCACCGGAGATGAGGGAGGACAAGAGCTCCACTACTCAGATCGTCTTTATCCCCCCGAAGCTCCCCTGGCCTCTCTGCCCTGCAGGGACCTTTCTCACCTCCTTTAAACCACCCTCACCACAGACTGCTCACACAGCACTCAGAGTCCAATTCAGCCTCTGCCTCATCCCATGGCTCCACTTCCCAACCCCTCTGATGATGCCATCAGCACTCCCAAGTGGAATTCAGAGTGCTACACCTGGGAGTCAGGTACGTGTGGATGCTGAAATGCTGTTAGCAGGGAAATTTTCTCTTCGTGCATTCATTCTGTGAGAACTTTTCCTTTGCTGTGTAAGCTATGTAAACAATAGATAGGGTTTTTGTAAATAGCATTCATATCTGGTATCTTCTGACCTTGTGTACATTATATTAGGAAAAAACATTTCTAAGTGGGTGTCTGAGACTGTGACCAATCACCCTAGGAGAAGTGTGAGCACTGTTCAATTGCTTTATGGAACTAGAATATATAAATGGTATTGTAAATTTAATAAATAATTCATTCCTTGCTCTGACTCCTGCCTCGCTGCATCTCTGAACCCCTGCTTGGAAGCCCACAGGTACACTCCTTAAAACAGGCACAGGTAACTGGGTTAACAACAGCAAAAGCTGTTAAAAGTACAATATAATTCACTCGTTTCAGAGACAAGGGAAAATGGACCAGCTCTCAGGGTCAGTTTTATTACTGAAAATCACATTCTGAACAAGCCAGGGCATCCTAAAGAACTCTGGCTAAAACAGACTGGATTGGACCAAGATGTTGCTAAATAAACTGTAAAAAGCCACAATGCACTCACCATTCTCACACTAAGGCAGAACAGTTAAAACACTGACAGACTAAAATGTCACATGTTGATGAAGAAAACACGTTTGGGGTATAACCTAAAAAGCAACTTTAACTTGAATTTATGAGGGTAATTTAAGTTTTCCTGTCTCTTTGGAATTTATAGAAAATATATAATTACTGAACATGAACAGTTCTCAGTAGCACATGAGTATCAGGGTATTTTCAGAGTTTCAACTCAGGAAAGACAAGTGAAGTTTAGTCTGATTACAGCCTCAGGCAAAAACCTGCCCATTTTTGTCTCAGAATTTGGAAAAGATGTTTTCTGTGTCCTTTCTTTAAATTTCTGGTGCATGAACTTCGGGAAGAGGATCACCATTAGAATGACCCTCTGGTTCTCTTTTCCCCAGAAACAGGCAGTTTAAGAATTTAATGACAGTACTTTTTAGGCAAACAGGCAAAATTCCCACTGCTCTGTTTTCATTAGACAAACACAGTATTGTTATTTAGAAAATGTAAATTATTATAAAGAACTGTACTACACAAAAATAGAACATTTAGAGCATTACAAGGCCATGGCAATGGAGAGAAGGGAAGGGAAACAAGTTTTTGAACACCTTAACCTGACAAATCTTACTAAAAAAACCCCTTTTTAGTCCAATCTTTAGATCTATGCTCAATACTACGAAGATTTTCCTACAAAACCCACAAGTTTCCATGGCAAAATGACACTTGACTGTGGTGTCAGTATGGGGCTGTGATGGTTGGTAGCAACACTGGACTTGTAGCACCATCTCTTGGTTAAAAATGTGCTGTGCCACACTGAAATATTTCTAACGAAAGCAAATATTATTATATATTATTATATATTATTATATATTATTATATATTATTATATATTATTATATTTCTTGCTTGCTGCCAAACATAATCCAGCACTGAGCTATCATTTTCCTTTTGAGCAAACTTTGGAAGAAGTAACAGAACACCCAAATTCACCCTCTAGGAGGATTAGCAGGAAATTCCATCCATTTCTGTAAGAGATTTTAAGAGTCACTGCTATTTTTTTGGCGATTTGATGGCAAATAAAGAGAAGCTACTGACCTTGTTCATGATATCTAACTCACAGCGGAGCCTCTGCACAGCACTGCCTATTTTGAGCAGCTGGATACGTAAAGCATCATCAATGGGCAGGCAGGCAGCAACTCTGTAAGAAAAATCTAGAAATGAGAAAGCAGCAGGTCTGTTAGAATTAACAGAGAAATAAAACCAACTACTTCTACTTACTCTACAGCAGGTAATTATCTAAGCTGGGTTCACTTAAGAAATTTTTTAAAAATTTAAAAATGTGAGTTCATAAAACCTCCTACCTATTGGGTTTGATGGAAGAGATTCATCTTTAAGGTTTTCATCCCACTCGTGGAGCTGCCTCTTGACTCTTTCCATCAAGGTTTCCTTTTGTTAGAAGAAAAGCCTAATTTAAATACATAGGTATTGCTGTTTTCTTAGGAAAAAAACAAAAGGGAAGCAAAGTGTAGAGTAAGCCCTTTTCCCTAGGTGGACAGTAGCTTTTAATGAAAGAATAATTAAAGAATCACTTTGTATTTATATATTTTAACTGGTTTTGCTCTGAGACAACACAGAAGGAAGCAGAATCTTTGCTATCCCTCCCAGACATTTGTTCCAGCACCAGGGAACATCCACACAGAGGGGGAAGCTCTTCCTGATCTTTTTACACTTACACTAAATAGAAACTGCTGTAAAATGGAAATCATGAGCCAACAAAATCCAAGCTTTTATATTATCCCATACTTAGATATTACACTGATAAAACTCGCTGCAGGTTATTTGATTTAAGGGTGAACTTACAGCATCATAGAGAGAGTAGAGCCAGGGGGGCCAAGATGTCAAACTTGCACAGTGGAACTTCCTCTGAAACCAAACCCACAAATATTTATTCTTTAACATTAGCAGGTTTTAGGGAGTACTTTTAGAAACAAATAAAACAGAGGAGACAGACCTGAATATTTAAAGATACAAGAAATTACCCCCATCAGGACCAGCACTTCAATGTGAAGCTTCCAAACCCATTTTCAGATGCACTGAGGGCTAAGCCTTCCGAACAGGACAAGACATGGATTTTGTCACAACATTTGTCTCTGCATTAGAGGTATTTCTGATGTTCAGTAATAAAAAAATTATGTCTTTCAAAAGGATATCTATCTGAAATGGAGACAGTTCAAAATTTAAGTGCTATTAACAGTGCATCTGTTCCTAAGTCTCCACCAGCTGTCCCCAGAACCACCAAATTTCCACCAGTGTAATGTCATTTGCTTAATTAACCAATTTTCTCCAGTGATTTCTGAACACAGACATTCAGAGCTTTAGTTAATAAAACTCTAAAAAGCAGCACACAACAGAACTGCATTGCTTTTCAAGAGGATCTCACATTGCACTGCAAATATGTACAAATTCAATTTTAATCTCCCCCTTGAGGGCAACTCTCCTCATTCACAAATTACACCAATACAGAGATGGAGGTCAACAGGACAATTATCCTGCTCTGGATCTGCATCCCATGTTCTTCCCACAGAGGCTTCACTTCCTTTCAGCTTCCCTGACAGAATCAGCTTTGGAATGGGATTCCCCCGCCACAGCCCAGTGTTTCTGGGCTCATTAACGCACACAAACGTGGTCGGGAGCGCTGAGAATCAAGAGCTCTTTGTTATCAATAGAGTTTATTTTTGTTTATTTGGTTTTGAGGGTACAAGAGCTCAAAACCGTTGAAGGAAAAAGCAAATCCAAACACAAGGAGAGTTACCAGGACTCTGTATTAATTTCTGGAGGTAGTTCCAAAGATCTCTACAGAGACAGAAGATTTCAAGGTATCTTCTCTGTGTCAATGACCAAAACAGTGGAATAAATAATAAATCCAGATATAAACTGGCACAGGTTTCCCAGAGAGGCTGTGGATTCCCCATCCCTGGAAGTGCCCCAGGCCAGGCTGGGCAGGGCTTGGGGCAACCTGGGATAGTGGGAAGCGTCCCTGCCCATGGGATGGACGGGCTTTAGGGACCTTCCCAACCCAACCATTGTGTGATTCCATGAAAAGCAGGAGGCTGGAATCTGCCTTCCCTGCTGTGCCTCCTCCTCTACTGATGGAATCTGACACTGATTCTCTAAATACGTGCATAAATTAAAGCAAAAAATACAAAAACAAAGTAACCAAAGCCACAGAGGAACTGGTCACCTTTTGGTACTTCTGCCACCACTGCCGAATGGCTCTGTCCTGCCAGGAGGTGGGTTTGGAGGAGGGGATCACGTGGCACCTGCTGAGAGACTGCAGCTGCACCGCTGCCATGGTGGGAGGCAGCACTCGCTCGGGGAGGATTTGTACTTTAGCCTGCTGGATTCTGAGAGAGGAAACAAAAAGATGAAGCATACACATATTTTTAAATTTTTTTTTAAATACGTGCATTGAAAAAAAAGGATTTTACTGCTTACAGCAACACAGGCTGGTGCAATGGATTAATCACTCCACAGTACTAGAGAATTTAAACCACAACCTATTCCATCAGAACTTCTTTTTATTTCAGAGCACTACAGATCTGCTGGGATTGTGGTGGACAGAAATACAGACAGATTGGCAGTGGCAACACAGCAGAATGTTCCACAATCTCAGCACTATAAATTTAGATTTTTGTCTCCTCAAGTTACTTTTGGTATAAATAGTCAGCTCTTCCACCTCAATGCCTCAGTTTAGCTGAAATGCAGTTTGCTGTCTTCAAACCGCAAAAGGTTCTGTGCTCAGCTAGAGGTCAGAATCAGCAGAAGTAGGATACAGACTCTGATCAGATTTTAATATCTCAGCATCAAAGGTCACCTCTTCCACAGAGACCTCAGCATATGTTATGTGGCTACTGAGAATGCTGTCCAGCAGGAAAGACTTCATGTTTTATCAGGATTATGCAGCAGAAATTCTGAAATATTGAGGGGTGCATCACTACGAATTTCTAATTTTCTCCCAGGGACAGCACTGAACTGGTACCTTACAACAAATTACAAGATTACGTTGTGCCACGAGCACTTAGGAATCAGAAACACCAAGAATTACGGAAATGTTCTTCTTGCTAAGGAGCTCTGGACAGTGAATTCTCAGTAAGAAAGCAGCTGTTAGTGCAGCTGTCCAAGCACTGCCACCGTGTGTCCAAGCAGGGCTTTTCCCGAGCTGTACCATTCAGAGTCAGGTATTTGTGACCCAATGTCAGAGAGCAAACAGCACAGGTATTCTTCATTTCCTCAGCTGCAGGGTGTACAACCACGGAAATGCTGCTCCCAGGCCTCTTTCTGAAGCAATGCCACCATGCAGAATTGCGGGACACAGGTGAGCAGCTCCAGATTTACAGACCTGGAGTAACACTTCACAAGCCTTGCAGAGAAGATTACAGAACCTCCAGCAGTTGAGCTAAGAATTGTCACATGCTCCCAGATCAATGCTGGAGCCCGGACCTTTGGTCAGTGCCACTGCCAAGGTGCAGGGCACGATGCCAACAACTTGACAATGAGGGAAGACTCAGCATATTCTTACTGCATGTTCAGGATCCTGATGGCTTTTAGAAATGGAGTAAGGCATTAATTATATAATATGATAAGACTAGGCAGAAGAGCACCTCAATATCACAGCTATCACACTGGAATATGGAAAAAAACTAGAAGATAAGAGAATACTCCTAATCAAAGTTGATTTGAGTATAGAATTAACTGCATAATTTTCTTACCCATCTGACTGTGTTCGTATTTCAAGCACCTTGAACCTCTGTCTTCCTATTGCTTTCACCTTGACTGTTTCAACTCCATATTCCTGCTCTTCTCTGTAGGCATAGATTTCTGCTGTCGTTCCAAAATGTGCTTCCCTCTCATGTGCATTACTAAAAGTACCAGAATTAAAGATGAATTAAATGAATTACCCCCCCTCCAAACAGCACTGCTCATTCAGACTCCAGTCTGCCTGCACTGACTGTACATGATTAGTCCGATCAAAAAAGCAACTTTTGGTAAAATACCTTCAATTAATCACAATAATAATTTTTCCATTATAAAGCAACTTCTATTGTTTTGGTTGGTTGGGTTTTTTTGCCAGTTGACTCTTTTATTTTCGAGTCTAGATGTGACATTCTGGGAGCACAGGCATCACCAGTGTGTCAGCATTTCAAATGCAGACACTGTAAGTACCAACGTTCTTCGGATTGACTTCATAACAGGAATTGTTCCCACCTCCCACACAATTAATCCATAGTAAACTGTGGGGGGAAGAAGGAGGAACATTCCCAACTTCTTCTGGCACTGATCAGCCTTTCTCTTCTCCACTTTTCTATCACCTCCTCAGAGCGTCTCAACTCTGCTGTGCAACGTTTGCCAGTGCTCGTTAACTCACACACAAAATAAGCAACAATACATTTCTCAAAACAAGAATGTGACTTTTACATTTCAGGTCAAGGCTTATTCTTTAACAAGACGGAACAAACAGTTACTGAAACGAAGCGGATGCTCAAACAAGGAAGCAGATCAGCATTTGCTGCTTCTCCACACAAACATGTGATGCTGTCAAGCACCTACATTGCCATTACATATTGAAGGCAATTTTTGTTAAACAATTTCAGCTCGTTATTGAGCGCACAACTGACGCGACCATCTGCTTTTGCTTTAGTACCCACAGAAACTGTGCTAAAAACATGCTGCACACACCAGCAACCCGCCCGTGGATTTTACCTGTATGCAAGGACAGCAAAGGTTCTGTCCTTCTGAATTAAATTCCGCACCATGCTAACCTCTTGGGGGCGGAAGAGCTGCAGCGGCAGCGTCTGGCCGGGGATCAGCATCACCATCACCCGGGGCAGCACGGGGATCACCTGGCAGCTGTCGTCATCGTGCACTGTCCTCCCGTGGAACTCCTCCATGTCCGAGCCCAGGTACTGCCAACGGCAAGGAAGGGACAGTCGGGAAAGGGCCGGGGTGCTCAGGAAGGACACGGGCACCACGGTGCTCGCAGGGATGGGGCTGCTCTGCTGGGAGAGCTGGGCTTGCTCAGCCTGGAGAAGAGAAGGCTCCAGGGTGCTCTAACTGCGGCCTTCCAGGACCTGAAGGAGCTACAGGAAAGATGGACAGAAACTATTTCCAAGGGATGGAGTGCCAGGACACAGGGAATGGCTTCCCACTGCCAGAGGGCAGGGTTAGATGGGATACTGGGAAGAAATCCTCCCTGTGAGCCCTGGCACAGGGTGCCCAGAGAAGCTGGGGCTGCCCCTGAACCCCTGGAAGTGCCCAAGGCCAGGCTGGAGCACCCTGGGATAGTGAAAGGTGTCCGTGCCCAGGTTCCTCCAACCCAAACCATTCTCTGATCTTATGATTCTATAAAGATAAAATTAAGTTTGTGGCTTAAGAATATTACAGTAAAACTACACAAAACCCATTCAAATCCCTTCAGGATCTATTTAATGGACAATATATAAAAAACATACCATGTGTGATGTGGGCAAACTGGTATCAAAATTAATGATGTTTGGCTTCTCAGCTTCTTTACTGTCTTGGTCTTCCACTTCCATTTCGTTGTCATCCTCTTCCTCGCTCTCTACTGATAAGCACATACAGAATATTGTGTAGAAATCAATCAGCAAGGACTGAGATACTGAGAAAAACCTGAGAATCAGGGAAATGCATTCAATATTCCCAGGCTACAGCCTTGCACAGGGAAATAAACCTGAGGATTTTGTTACAGCAAAATCATCATTCTANAGAAATAAACCTGAGGAAAAGAACTCTCTTGCTGTTACAGCAAAATCATCATTCTACAGAAAGGGTCAAAAGCTGGTGATTTATTTGTGAGAGGCTAAAAAACAACTTTCCTTGGAAGAAAATAATATACAAAGGCTGTCAGCTCAGGTTTTCACTACAGTGGTACCTCCTTATCTCAGCTCTAAAGGTCTTCTGTGTGCACACCAGGATGCCAGATAACTTCATTCCTCGTAGGATGCTGAGTAAAGTGTCTGAAGCAGCACAGAGCTGAACAATCAAACTGCAAGAGCAGTAAGAAGCAACAGGGCAGCTCTGTAGTCCTGCAGAGACTCTTGCTGCTGTTTCAGACAATTTAATTGCTGTCAGCCTCTGCTGTGTGCTCACCAAACACAAACTCAGCAGAGGCAGCTCCTAAGGAAGATAATCACAAGGCTCCAAGGGATTTCAGATATAAAATAGTGTTTAAAAACTACTACTTGCTTCCCATTTCTCAGCCAATCCTAAAGTAATTTTCAGGCAAGAGGACAATTAAATTACGAGTCACTGCACTACTTGACCCTATTTCTTTGAACACAAACGTTGTTTATACACCATGGTCTGGCTAAACTAGATGTCAGCATAAACCAATCTGCAGGATTCTTCCACCAAGAGCTGCTGGGTAATGGGTAATCCCAGTGGTGCCAAAAAACATCATTTAGACCTTGAAAGCTATTACAGGATGGAAAAAAAAGTATTTTTACAATAATCTGTCTAGTTGCCTGCCTTTGCTATTAGCATCTTCTTAAAAAACAATCCAGAGCTGAAAAATTAAAGAGTGGAGGGATTCTCTCATCCTAAACGGTTCTGTAAGGAAATTTCAAAAAAGAAAGATGCTGCAGAAGCAAAGAATTTTCCTTCAGAAATGGGAGCACCACTAATTTTACTAATTCTGAGAGTGGGAGGGCAAGAAAACAGTGAAGAAGACATTAAAAGCTGATTTTGGAGAACCTTTTCTCCCTCTTTGGCCTCCAGACACATTTATTTAATGCTCTCACAAAATGTTTAGTCACTGGTCCTACTTCTGCTTCACCTCACTTATGTTTTTTTAAATAGTTCATCGTTTACAGAACCTGCTCTTACAGAGCCATCCTATATTGTATTTATCTCAGCAAGAAATGATCCAGCACGACAGAAAAGCAGGTTACAGACTCTCTGTGGTATTGTACCTAATAACAGTCCTTTTAGTGGTGAGACACCGTCTGCCTAATGACTGTTAAAAATACTCCCCACCTATATGAAATTTCTTATATTCAATTAACAACCCTAACCATGAACGATTACCAAATGTTTAAGATGTCCAAAACAGCCATTATTTTGGTGGAGGGGAAGAACAGGAAGGTTTTGTTTGGTTCTGGGGCATCCCTGCAGGACAGGGGAGGGAAAAAAATAATATTCTGTTTTCTCCATGTGCTCCCATCCGGCTGCATCCATCATTAGCAGTTTTAACAGGGAGAGGCCGTGCCACTCGTTTTTCTGAGCGCAGAAGGAATTAGCAGCCGTTGATTGGAAAGAACTGTGCCCTGCAAACTTTCGCTGGCTGTTGCCAAAAGCGCACAGTGGCTGCTGTGTGGTGGCGGCTGAGGGACGATGACTCATTTCACTGCAGCAGCACCAGCCAGCCCGAACAGAGAGAACCCCGGCGCCTTCCCTCTCGGCTGGCAAAACAACCTGAAGCTTTTACACCCCCAGCTACTGGCTTTTATTTATCTTTCAATTCCAGGATTAGCAGCACCTCCAGCACGCAGGAAGGAGGGAAAGGCGAGCGAGGAAGGCTCCCCTGCATGACAAAAAAATCGCATTTCCCTCGTGCTGGTTCACTGACACAACCCAAATCCACTCTCGATGCCTTTGTGCAGAAATGAGGAAATATGAACCTCATTTAAGGAAGAGGGACAAGGCTATATATAGGGCATATTAAAGTTATATTAAGACTGTGTTTCCTAAAATATTCACAAAACAGCACATATTAAGGCTATTATTTCCTAAAATATTCAGGAAAATAGCTTATATTAAGGTTATACTAAGGCTGTATTTCCTAAAGTATTCAGGATTTTTTTTTTTTAATTATTTAAAACATATAGGCCTAAAAGAGCTCACAGAATTTCCTGCCATGGGAAATAACACTCGTTCCTGGCAGGATTTCCTTCTCCCCTGCTTATTTTGAAATAACGCTTAAGCACAAGCTGCTTCCCAAACCATTCAATCTCCTGTCAGTGTGGAGGCACCATATGCAGAAAAACACGTTATTATGCAATAATTACGCGTAATTCCCTGGGTGAGGAATTGCACCGGTGTGTGTGAGAGCTAAGCCGGGCAGCACATGGGATCCAGCACTGCTCTCCAGTCCCGAGCACCTCTGCTGCCCCACTTATTTCCACTGGAGAGCATTTAAATAGAGCAGAGACTTCCTAAAACAACGCAGGCTTCCCTCAGACTTTTGGTTTCACATATGTCTGGATGTACAGCGACGTGCCCGCTTTGCCCACTCTCGTGTTAACCCCGCAGCGCGTTTCACTGCCCCGAACACCCGTGGCCGCGTGTCCCGCACCGCACCGCACATTCACGGCCTCCGTGTAACATTTAGGGCCTCGATGGATCTGCAGGAGCCCGGGAACAGAGGCCGCAGGAGCCCAGGAACAGAGGCCGCAGGAGCCCGCGGCCCCACGGGCCAAGGCTCGTCCGCCGCCGCCGCCCCGCACCGGCCGGGAGCGCCCACGGCTGCACGGCCCGGCACCGCCGGCCCTCAGCGCTCCCCGCAGCCCCCGCGGGCTCTCCCCGCCTCACCTCCCCTTCGCTTCCTTTCCCCTTCTCCTCTCCGTCTCCACCTCCGCTCGCTTGCTTCCTTCCTTCCTTTCCTTTCCTTCCATTGCCCGCTTCCCGTCCCCGCTCCGCCCGCCGAGCCCCGTCCCGGCGCCTCCCCCGCGGGTGCCCCCGGCCCGGCCCTCACCGGGCACCAGCTGAAGGTGGTTCCCCATGTTATCTCGGGGCTCTCCGCCTCGGTCCTCGGCGGCCATCGCTGTTTACCCGGAGAGCAGCCTGGGAAGGCGCCGGGGCGGGGGCAGGAGGCGGGCGGAGGAGGAGGAGGAACCCGAGCCGCCGGAGCTGGAGCGGGGCCGGCAGCCCGGGGCTCTGCGGGAACGGGCGCTCCGTGCTCAGTCCCGCGGCCCGCAGCGACCTTGGGGCGGTGGCTCCGTGTGCCCGGGGAGGGACAGCCCTTTCCGCCCGGAGGGCTCGGCGTGGCGGGGGACAGCGGTTCGTCCTCTGCTCGCAGGACACGGCCATGGCTGACCCGCGCAGAGCGGCCCGCGTGGTCCGCAGAGCGCTTCATGGCCGGGCCCGGCTGCCAGCACGGGAGAGGGGCTGGGTGTGAATGAAATCCGCGGTGGGTTAGACCTCGTGGGTCAATGGCTTGAAAATAAACTGTAAACGCAATATTAGATAAAAATCTATCAGCACAAGAGAGACTTGGAGAGGGTGCAGCAAAAGGCCAAGGAGGTGCTGAGGGCACTGGGGCATCTCTGCTGTGAGGGACGGCTGGGTTGGGCTTCTTCGACCCCGAAAAGAGACGGCCGGAAGGGGCTTTTATCCAGACACACGAATTTTAGTAATTTAATTATTAAATGTATTAATTCCGGTGCCAAGAGGATGGAGCCAGGCTCGCCTTGGTGGTGCCCAGCAATGGCACAAGAGGAATGGGCAGAAGCTGATGGCCAGGAGTTCCACCTGGACGTGAGGAAAAGCTTCCTTCCTGCACAGTGACGGAGCACTGGAACAGGAGCCCGGAGATGGTGGGAGTCTCCTTCCCGGGGATATTCCAGACCCGTTTGGACACAATCCTGTGCCCTGCGCTCTCGAAGCTTGCCGGCTGAGGCCTGTCCTGATGTGGGGCTGGTGGCATCACCAGGAACGGTTCACGGGATGCAAACCCGGCTGATAACACTGATAACACCCCAAAAAGTCCGGAGCAGCTGCCTCTGCACGCCCCAGCTCTTACACAAACGCGTCCTCTCATCATTTATTATAATTACCTTCCCCGTTTAAAACCCTCAAAAAAGCCATATCATGGCCCTGGATTTTTCCTCTCTCTATTAAAATGTTTAATTTTTATTGCTGAAATTTTTATTGCATTCTTTGTTACAAATCACTAAATCCCTTAGGGTGCTCCTGAGCATTTCACAGTTCCTCTGAGTCCTGTTTGTTGTTTTTTCCCTACAAAGGCCTTTTTCTCAGGGAAAATTCTGCACTTTCTGCTTTTCTCTTCAGTATCTCCCATTTCAGTCCAGCAATAATACTCTCCCTGCATCAGCGACAGAGGAAACCAATGATTAGCCAGCAAGCAAAACACTAATTTTTATATTTTTTTAAAATCAGATTTAAAGTGGTTTAGAGAACCACATTTAAAAGACAAATAGCACTCTAATTTCCTTACCATTGTGGGTGGAAAATTCCCAAATAATCATTGTCTATACTGACCTGAATGTGCCTTTACAGCAACAATCAATACCACATTTGCCAAACGAGCACGAACACGCCCGTGATGATACACTAAGCATTTATAAAATACAATAATCACTTAAATGATTAAGTTATGATTCCGTAACATTTTCTGCATTGTCTCAGTGTAATACACGTAATTGCAAGGTATTGTATCTGATAATATACCATAATAAAAAAAATGAAATGTTTTTGTTGTCAGGCTGGCCAACTGAAGAATTAAAAAATTACGAGCCCCTTCTCCAAACATGGGATTTTATTAATAAATATTATGCTAAATATTTTTTAATTCTTCTGATATGTTAAAATATTTTGATTTCTGTTGTTTTTTTACTAAATTGCTGGGGTTATATTTAAGTCACACTTTTAAGCTTGTTTCTGCAATCTTGAGGGGCAGATCTTGTTTTTTAGTGGCTCCTGGGATTCTCCAAAAATTCACATGACTGATGGAGCTGGGGCTTCTTTTAGGAAACCCTACATTCAATAATAATCATAATAAAATGGTAAGTAGTGGGGACTCTGGGAGTATTTTGGATGCTGTCGCACCTCTTTATCACCCTAACCCTGCTAACAGCTCTATCTGTAACTCCAGCAAGTGCTTTAAATATAAATTCAATCCCCAAATTGGGCATTAACTCTAATTTAGACTCTAATTATAATTCACAACAGACATCACTATCCACCAGCTTTTCCTACAGGTCTAGAGGGCTGTAGTGAAGACACTGAGGATTTGGGGTGAAGATTTTTTTTTGGAGATAAGTGACTTTTGTTAAGTTCCACATCACCATCAGGCCGTTTACTAAATGCACTACGCTTTTTTACATAAGTAATATTGAGGGTTTTAAATTAAACCTGCTAGAAAACACATGTAACACATAAATATTGATATTTATTATCACGAAAAGCTGCCATTAGTTTGAAGAGTCATTAATCTCACACTCGGATCCCTCCCAGCACAAGGTGTGTTCCCAAACTCAGACTGGGAGCACTGGGAGTTGTTTTCTAGAGGGGCTTCATCCCCGAATTCATCTCCAGTGGCTGGTTGGGAACAGTGGCTAATTGCTAAGTTGTCCTTGATTAACCACTGAGTAGTTTGGAGTCAGAGGACGTTCATCACCTTTCCAGAAGGAAAAGAAATAAGGACAGGGATGTAAGGGATATTATAGCAGCATTGAGAATTTAATTTAGTGTTAATTTAGTCTTTATCCTGGGTCATACTCGGGATGAGGAAAGCAAAGGATTGAGTGCTTGGTCCCCGATTCCAGGTGCAGTTCTCAACACAAAGCAAGCAAACACCAGCCACCCCCTGGTCAGGCATTCCCTGAACAGATCATTGCTCTACCAAAAATACAACTCTACCTCCCCAAAATATGCCATTTGGTCAGTTTGGTATTTAACCACAATACTTCTCCTCCCGTTTTCCCTCTCCTGCATCCCCATCCTCAGGAGGACAGCTGTGTGACTGGTAAGAGGATGAAATAAGAGGAACTAAGAGCAGCTCTGCTGACAAAATCTTCCCTGTGCGAAATTCCAAAGCTCCTTTCCATCCCTCAGCTCCCTTCTCTCTCCACACTGGCTGAGAAAAGAAGTTGTCAACGTCTAAGCAGCCAGTGCACTCCCTCGTCCCCACCTACATCCTCGAATCAAGTGGAAAATTCGAATATTCCCGCTCTTGCTGGGAGAAGAGGCACTAGATGGTGCTGTAATATCCCCTTTCGCACGTTTGCTCTGGCAGAATTGTTCAGCTGGGCTGCTCTGTGAGCTTTGGGGCTTCTGCTTTTAGGGGATTCACTGCAAACAATGGAAAAGTTTGACTTCACTCTTTTAAATGAGGGTTTGTGTGTTTCTGCAGCGTGCTGGTTTGACTGGGATGTTTGGAAAGGAGTCTGGATAGTCTAATTAAACTGGTAAAAGTCCTGTGTACGTGTGCCATTGGTTTCTGCCCTGCCAATAAATTGGCTCGTTATCCACCCAAACCTGCCATTCCAGGCAGAACCAAGCAATCTGTCCAAGTATTCCAAAATAAAAAGTGACTGCCCACCTTTAGACAATTTAATTAACACTGACAGTAGAAAGCATCTGCAGGACAAAAAGAAAATCTATACATTAGACGTAAAAAAACCCAGTTACAAAAAAATACATGAAGCCACTTTCTTACCAAGGGCCAGGCTGCCCCAGCCGTGAAGACACTTGTCATGTCCACATGGCCACGGAAATTCCTGGCTTTTCAAGTGACCAGTTGGACTTGCTACTCCCTTTGTCACCACTTTGTTGCACAAATCTGGGAGATGTGTTACCTGCCAGTCCCAGCAAACAGGGAGAAATTCCTTCTTTCACTGTAAAACCAGCCCACTGAGCTGCCAGCTCTGCCCACACCACGTTATCAGCTGTGCCATCCCAAAACCACGACATCACCTGAGCTGTCCGTGTCAAACCACGGAGGAAGGTGACTCCAAAAGCACAAAAATCAGTGATGGGCAGAACTGTTCTAGAATAAGAGTGGCTGGAGAGCTGCTGAGAAGTTGGAGCAGCAGAGGACCAGTCTGTCCCAGGAAGCCGATTCTTGCTTCAGTGAGAACAGGGCATATTTACAATTCCTTTTAATATTTGCTGCCTGGGTCAGGCTGGTGACAAAGGAGCAGCTCTGAATATGCAAGAGGCCCCAGACAAAGGGCCCATTAGCCAAACATGCCCATTACTATGCGGAGAGGCAAATTCTCCTGCCAGTGAACCCTCGCCAAGCAACAGAACTATTTGGCAAGTGTGCAAAACCCATATTCCACACAAGTGACTGACAGCATGGCAGGGAAAGCAAATGGGGCCATAAACACAAATTTGGTTCAATAAAGGGAGTGAAAAGTGAGGGGAAAACTCTGTAACGCTGTCTGGAAGGGGACCCCAGGTCCTTTGGTAGCCTTTAGGAATATTGCTGTAAATCCAGAGCTTCCAGACACTGCTCCCAGATCACCTGAGATGTGTCCCTAGCTTTGAGGTGCAGGTTAGCACAGACCTCATGTATCCATGGCAAAGAAGATTTATCAGAGATAAGGGTTTGGTATTTCCTTTAATTTTTCTATCACTAAATTTTTGGTCATTTTTGTGCTAATGGGGTCCCAAAATTCTTAACCAGCATAAACAAGAGTGATTCCACTGAGCCTCACAAGCTATAACACTGCTTTTCCCTTCTCCATTGTTTCTACTGGATCTGTCAGCAAATTCAGTGTATATATAGCTCAATGTATACATAATTCTGGACATGACTTCCCAAGAAGATCCTGTCTGAACAGAACTTTATGCAGAGCTCACTGCAGTGATCCCTACTCCCAGTGCAAAGAGTGTTGATTTTATCCCTGTGTACATTACCCAACAAACTGTCCCCATATATTCTGTACAATAATGCAAATGGGTGTATATACATTTAGACAGAGGGAGCTTGTTCATAAATCTCACTTCAGTTTAAAATACAGGGCGCTAAGTATGAGTTAAAAGTACTGTTTTTCTTTCACTGTGGATTTAGAGCAGGCTCCTTCCATTATCCATGCAGGAAAATCACTCAGAACTAAGGGAGCTTGAGAGAAGTTAATACGGTGACATTTACAACAATATTGTCCTAATGTTGGGAATTTATCCTGGAAGTTTGTCAGCAGTTTTTGGGCGGGAAGAAGGTCAGAACCTCCACAGAGGGTGGCAGTGAAAACCTATCACTGAGTCAAGGAGGGAAAAAACCCAGTAGAGGCTTGGAAATCCAGACCTTTTTGGGGTTTTTCACATCATAACTTACTAAAATTTAGTAGAGACTGAGCACACTGTCTTTGCAGTCTGCCTCGTTAGGGTTTCTCCATTTCTTGGGCTGAAAGATACTGTTAACATCATTCCCCAACTCTTTTCAGTAGTGGCACTGAGTATTGCATCACTCTGATCCAAAGGTGGGCGCAGTGCAAAGATGGGGAAAAAAAAACGTGCTAAAATGTAATGGACATAAACTGCGTGTAATGGACATAAACTGCAAAGTGTGCTGGATTTCTGCCTGGGGCAGCAGAGGAATGGACTCTCTAGATGTGCCCTTAAGCTCTTGCAGTTCTCGTTTTCATAGAACCATAAAATGGTTTGGTTGGAAGGAACCTTAAAAATCCTCTCATTCCACCCCCTGCCATGCGCAGGGACACCTTCCACCAGCCCAGGTTTTTCCAAGCCCTGCCCAGCCTGGCCTTGATGTCACACACATTCCAGCCATGCAGATCCACCTGAACCTGCATCCCCTTGGAACAGCCCAGATCCTTCAGGAGCTCAATAAAGCCTCGGAGGTGTTCAGATTCCTCAGCTCCCCCACGTTTCAGATCCTTCCAGCTGCCAGTTTTGTTTCTGCTGGAAGGAAAAAAGGATCTTGCTGGGAGGGAGCCTCTGTCAGATCACCTCTCACAGGTACAAAACTACTCAGAGAGTTGTATTTTCTCTTTACCAGCAGAACCAGCACATCAAGAGGATTGCCCTACCTGAGAGAACGTCCCAGTGAAACACTGAACTCGCTAACAGCTTTAAAGGGCTTTGGATAAAGAAACAGTGAGAACCTCCGCTGGGAATGGCAGGGAAATACACGTTCAGAAACATGGAAATTCTCGCTCTGCACAAGATGTTTCAGATATTTGATTTCCAGTGCCTTCAGTGGACTACCTGAATATTTAACTGGCATCAAATCAGCTCTTAGCGGAGAGTTTGCTTGTGCCTGTGCATCCTGAGAGGTAAAAAATAACTCAGTAATCAGATTTTAAGCTGTTATCTAATTGCAGAGAAGGTAGCACTGAAGAAAAACCCCAGCAATTCGGTCCTTAAGAGTTCTCACACCAAATTTTCACCTTGTTTAAGGGCAGATGTGCACGGATTCCAGAAGGAAACAGATGTTTTCATCCCATCCCAGCTCCTTCATGGGGGTAATTGCCTGTAAATAGTGAGGTTATTAAAGCTATTAGTTGAATATCACTACCTGCCAAGCATGACAAATTCATCAAAGCAGAAGTTCTACTACAGAAGTCCCACTTAAAGTTCATTTCCTCCAATGGCTGGGTGTTAAAGGAGATTTTCAGCAATAGATCATATTTTGTGGGCCATTCACCCAACAGGTGATTTCCTACAATGTTCTGAATCATTGGAAGCGCTCCATCTCACAACGCTAATACTGCCCTAAAATTTGGCATTGATTTCACGCCTCACAAGTTTTAAGATCCTGAAGAAGCCAACAAACTCTTCCTCAAGGAGCTGACCTTCATTTAATGACCTGCCATGATCACTGGAAATAAGAACAGTAACAACCAAACTGAGACACAGATTTATCTGGGTTTCCCCCTTTTTCATTCCTTCTATTTCATGTAAATCAAACATCGTAGGTTCTTACGAGGTTTAAATATACAGATTGTCTAAATATGCATTATACAGCTAGGAGTGTTTTCTTCAGGGGGTTTTTTAAATAATGCATTTTGCACATGTAATTTTTTGGCATTTAGTTACACTAGAATGGAGGCCAATTCATTTGGCCTTTGCCTAAATTTCTGAAAAGTCAATCAGTCGATTAATCTTTTATTACTAATAGGGACATACAAACAATTTACTAATGGTTCTAGAAGATCGTGGCTGGAGGGAAAACTGGATGCATTCTCTCATTTTAAATTTCCTTTTGTTTTGTAACAGAATCTCACCTCCCATTCCACATTATGGAAGGCAAATCTGAGGCACAAAAGGCGTGAGACTGCTGGGAATTAATTTCCAAAGTCAGGTAAAATGTCATTCCATTGTTCTTTTGTAAATCATCTCCCCAGCACCTGTAGCATAAGGAAATGAAAAATGGGATGGACTATTAAGCTAAATGGCCTTTCGGAAAGCTGGAGTGAAAGCTTTACAAATGATGTATTGAGGGAGGGCAGCTCAATGTTTCTGTGGTTTCTTTATGGTTTGTTCTTCCCCCAGACAAGCTGGGGTTGAAATGAGAAGAGGCCTGAGCAGACGTGTTTTCACTGACTCCATCATTAGGGCCTGACGCTCCACTGGAAGAAGAGCAGCCATTTTATCAAATGCAAAACGCAGGAATTCCCTTTTAATGCCCTATTTACTGGGAGCTGAAGAAGGCTGAGTTGAGAGAAGGAGCCTTGTGTCCCCTGAGTGCCTCCAGTTGTGCTCAGCCCCGGCAGGCAGAGGGGCCGGGATGGACACCGGGGCAGAGCCGCCCTCCCTGCCTCCTCCCGGAGACCTTTACAGGAGCTCACAGGGAAAAGGCACTTTCTGCAGAAGTAGCTGCTGACACAAAGGGATTTCAGCCCTGGCATCCAGGAATGCTGGTCCAGGAAGCTTACTGCAGCGGAAAACACATCAGGCTCTTTCTCCTTCTGCCGCTACACAAACAAAATTACAAACTATCCTCTACATTATTCTCACCATTAAATATTGCTGTTAAACAGTGGTGAGTCTGTTTCTTATAAGTAATGAATAAAAGTGTTTGTAAATAACATTTCCCTTTCTTTCGTATACATTCTCCAAGGACCAAAACCAGCAGTGAGTGGAAGGTGGTCCAGGAAGCTGGGGATAACGCACAGGTTCCCATGTTGGAAACGCTCTGAGTGTGCTGTGGCTGATTACTCCATATCCAGTGCTTTGTGCCCTAAGAGCCACTGGGGCAACTGGCTTGAGCATAAATGGTTCAGTGGTTTCCTACTGCATCCACCCTCTTGCTCTTTCCAACCGTTTTTGGGAACAGTTTTGTAACATGTCTCAATAAAGCTTCTAAACGCAGTAGATTCAGGGATATTTTTAAAAAAGAGTTTATTTCGTTTTCGAACCTGAGAGATCTCCTTCCCTCTTCTTAGAATGGGTCAGAAAGGGACAAATTGTGCATGGAACAGCTTTGCTGATCTTAAGGGTCAGAATGGGTCAAATTGTACATGGAACAGCTTTCTTAGAATGGGTCAGAAAGGGACAAATTGTGCATGGAACAGCTTTGCTGATCTCAAGGCATCTGGGAGCTCATTTCCAAGGGAAATTCCAGCTGGCAACTGCTGTAGGAGTCTGTGTTCAGACATACAAGTGGGTTGAAAACAAGATGAAAATGGTAGTCCAATGTTATTTAAATTTAGCCAAAAGAATGCAGTTCTGGGTTCCAGAATTAGTTCAGTGTATCCTCTCCTCACCCCCTGGCTCTTGCTGGGAGCTGAGCAAACATCACGGAACGAAGCTGCACTTCCCTGGGAGCGGCAAAAGTCAGGTTCAGGCAGGAACCTGCCCCATCCAGCAGCCCTGCTGGAACTGTGCTGTCCCTGACATCCCTTGGCTGTCAGGAACCCCGGGAACACTGCAGAGCTCCCTCCTGACTCAATTACAGGCGATGTTTGTGATTTGGTTAATGACAGAAGAACGAGAGGCTGCTGCCATTCAATGCAGACATGGATTCAGATCACGGCAGAGCTCTCCCGGAGCCTCGCTCTCCGGAGCTGCTGGGAAGATCCCTCCTGTCCCAGTGCAGCCCTGGCCCTGCCAAACCCCCAGCAGCAGCCTGCAGGAGGCACCGGGACCGGGCTCAGGTGTGCCTCCTCATCACACTGGGAGGACCGGTCAGTGTGCTTCTAGTTCAGAGATCATTTTATTCTTTAATCCTGATGCTAATTTAACTTTAATTCTTTACCGTGAGGGTGCTGAGGCCCTGGCACAGGGTGCCCAGAGAAGCTGGGGCTGTCCCTGGATCCCTGGCAGTGTCCAAGGCCAGGCTGGACGGGGCTTGGAGCAGCCTGGGACAGTGGAGTGTCGCAGTCCCAGGGAGCTGGAATGAGATGATCTCCAAGCTCCTTTCCAGCCCAAACCATTCCGTGGTTCCATGAGATCCCTGCCCAGGCTGGAGGAACAGCCTGACCATGGCCTTAGCAAGCATTCCACATGCAAAGCCCAGTGCTTGGGAAGGAACCATCCCTCTCAGACCTCGGGCTGGGGCTGACCAGGGGGAAATCCCTGCTGAGGATGCCCTGGGCAAAATTTTATCGTTGGACCAACTCTGTTCCTGAGTCACCTGAATAAAAAGGATTCAGCCTAAGGATGACTGTCTGGATCTCCTGAAGCAGGATCAAAGGCAAAGAATCTATTCCATTGACAAAATAATTAAACCATTAATAACTGCATGCATATAACTTTGGGACTGAATGATATCAATTAAATTCAATTAACATCTGCACAATGCTTTGAGGACATAAAATGTCATGTAACTCCAAAGAAATTTTAGAATTAATCCTATTAATCCTATTTTTAGGATTTATTAATCCTAAAATAGTTTCTGCTGCATTAGCACACTGCTAAATGTGAAAATCACTAGAAGCAAAGGCAGAGGTATTCCAAAGATTTAGGGTGGTTGGTAATCCCTTTGTATGAAAAAATAAGGGCTTCTTCCTGAAATCAAGTTCCACTTGAAACTGGCAGTTACAGGTAAATCAATATCGATGCCATTTAAAAATAACCATATCCTTTGTATAGCTATTGATTCGAGCAGGAGTGACTAAAGGAAGGATATACGTAAATAAACCCCAAAAAAGAAGAGTTGGATATTAATGTCATCTTTTATCACTGTAGGCACTAACATGGCTGGAAGGTATTGATTACCTTAAAAGCCCCTAATAACTAAGGAACTATTGACTTAATATTTTATCTAATCCTCCATGAAATTTTACAGTAAGTCCTGATGTATTTTCTGTTAAGAGTTTTAGGGCTGAACTAGATCATGTACTTATCTGGAGTGTCAGCTCTGGGGCTTACACTGCAGCTGATGAGAGCTCTGCTAAAGGTGAGGAATAACTCCCAAGATTTAAGTCTGGTTTCAGGGATTTTGGAAATAGATACATCTTCTGATGTCTATTATTCTATAGCTTTTGTCTTTTAAATAATTTTTATCATTAGGGAATAATCTAATATACATTTATTCAGTGGAAACAAGGGTTCTGCTCGTAATTACTCAGCTACAGCTGTTCTGAAAATTCCCTCAGCGTTGGGTAAGTGTCTCAACAGCCTTTTTTACTGCTTCCTATTTTCCTAGCACACTCACAGCCTGGCTTCCTAAAACTCCAACGGGTGACACTTATCCATGTTAAATAAGGGAACAGTGAATGGAAGCGTACCCAAACACCTGAATTCTTCCAATCCCTCAAAGAGAGTGAATCCTCTACTTCCACCCCCTGCCATGGCAGGGACACCTCCCACTGTCCCAGGCTGCTCCAAGCAGCATCCAGCCTGGCCTTGGGCACTGCCAGGGATCCAGGGGCAGCCACAGCTGCTCTGGGCACCTGTGCCAGGGCCTCAGCCCCCTCACAGGGAAGGATTTCCTCCCTATATCCAATGGAAACCTGCCCTCTTTAGATTAAAGCCATTCCCCGTGTCCTGTCTGGATCCTGGCCCTCAGCTCCTGCATTGCCATGGAGCAAACAGAGCGGTTTTCCCTTTGATCCACGTTTGGTTGGAGTTCAGAACCAGCAGCTGACAGGTTTCCAGCCCCCGTGGATGCTCCTGAAGCCCCTCTGCACTCTGGTTCTACTGACCTGGCTCTAATACCCCATTCCTACCCATCCCAAACTGTCCAGCCCTCCACCCTATAAACCTCAGCTCCCCAAACTGCCAATGCACAGAAAAGCTTTGCTCGCCCTCAGCAATTCCCCTGAGCCAAATTCTATCCATTTCAAGCCTATTTACAGAAACACCTTTGAGATCTTACTACCAAACACCAGAACTGCAAGAATATCTCTGCTTTTCCCAAAAAGATTAAAGACTTTTAGATAAGAACTGGTTACAGAAGCAATATTGAAAGAGAAGTGCAGTTCAAGAGCTCCCTGACATCCTTCCCACCCCCTGAACAGCATCACTGGGTTAACTCCTGTTTTCCTGGACCTCTTTATAGAGTGAAGGTGATACATAATGGGATCCAGCAAAGAACAGACTGTTCTCCCTTGCCTCCAGTACCACCAAGGACTTTCCTTGATGCCATGAGCCACATCTAATCCTTAGCGATTGGTTTTGGCTCATCCCATAAATAATCACATTTATGGAACTCTCTCTGTTACAGGAGCAGCCTCATTAAAGCAGATGGGGCAGTTTTTCATGGGCTCTTTCAGGGCCAGGGCCCCTCGAAGCCATTTAAGCCCCCAAGTCCTACTTTAAGCTGGGCCTTCCCCTGGGTCCTCCCGGGCCTCGGGCAGGCTCAGCATCATCCTCATCACAGGCTGAGGAGGGAACGTGCTGGGAGCTCACACCCTCACTCACACCCAGGGCAGCTGGCCCTACAGCTCTGTCCTTAGAGGAGGCAGAGCACAGCACTAATTATTTTAATGACTGGAAATGAACTGTGAATTTCTTAAGAGCCATTGAAGCAAAACGCTTTGAGTCAATCTCCCCACATTAATACCAGAGTGCTGGAAATTGCTCATATCTTTGAGATGATGAAGTACATCTGCTAGATTTCCCTAGCTAATAGCAGGCCAAGTGTTAAAATATCAAACTTTCCCTCACATCCTTCTGATGAAATAAAGGAAAACAACAAAAAAAACAACCCCGACAGCACCTTCCACTTGAGCCGTGCTGAGCTGGAGTGCTTGTGTCCATCCGTGCATCCCCAGGGACACCTGGCAGGGAATGGGCAGGGCCACCCTGCTCCTCGAGTGGCAGTGGGATCCCCAGGTGGCTCGGGATGCTCTGCGGGATGCGGGATGCTGTGTGGGATGCAGGATGCTCTGTGGGATGCGGGATGCGGCGTGGGATGCGAGATGCTCTGTGGGATGGTGTGTGGGATGCGGGATGCTCTGTGGGATGCGGGATGCTCTCTGGGATGCAGGATGCTATGCAGGATGCGGGATGCTGTGTGGGATACGGGTGCTCTGTGGGATGCTCTGCGGGATGCCCTGTGGGATGCTCTGTGGGCTGCTCTGTGGGATGCGGGATGCGGCGTGGGATGCGAGATGCTCTGTGGGATGGTGTGTGGGATGCGGGATGCGCGGTGGCATGCTGTGTGGGAGGCGCCGTGGGGTGTGGGATGCGGTGTGGGATGCGCTGTGGGATGCCGGATGCGCTGTGGGATGCTCTGTGGGCTGCTCTGTGGGATGCGGGATGCGGCGTGGGATGCGAGATGCTCTGTGGGATGGTGTGTGGGATGCGGGATGCGCGGTGGCATGCTGTGTGGGAGGCGCCGTGGGGTGTGGGATGCGGTGTGGGATGCGCTGTGGGATGCCGGATGCGCTGTGGGATGCTCTGTGGGCTGCTCTGTGGGATGCGGGATGCGGCGTGGGATGCGAGATGCTCTGTGGGATGGTGTGTGGGATGCGGGATGCGCGGTGGCATGCTGTGTGGGAGGCGCCGTGGGGTGTGGGATGCGGTGTGGGATGCGCTGTGGGATGCCGGATGCGCTGTGGGATGCTCTGTGGGCTGCTCTGTGGGATGCGGGATGCGGCGTGGGATGCGGATGCTCTCTGGGATGCGGGATGCTCTGCTGCACAGGGCCTGCGTGCGTGTCTCGCTCTGCAGTGTGTCATCGCCAGACCAGCAGTTATTCCTCTATCCCTGTTTGCTTATTCCTGCTCTAACTGCGCTGTTCATTGCTGATTTGCTTTTTCTTTGTATATCCAAGGAAATGCAAATACGGGATTTAATCAGGAGGATGAGACACGACAGCCAGTGTTTGCCAAACAGTTTAGCGAGCGTGAGCACCTCCATTAGAGACAGAAGTTGCAGCAGCTTTAACAGACAATATTCGGGCAGCTCTGAGCATCCAAGCAGAAAGAAATCACCTAAAATCATGATTCATTTTTTAAGATGCTGCCTGAGCTTGAGTCCCTAAAAAATAAAAACGTCATTATTAATTCAGGGAAGTTTCCATTCAGTCACAAATGCTGGCGTGCAAGTGTGGTACCCACAGACGTGGAACAGCCCTCAGCCCCGGGCTCGGGGTCAGAGCTGTCTCCAGAGCGCCCTGGAAGAGCAGCCCTGGACACGGAGACCTCATCCAGCCTGTCCTAGAGGGGCAGAGCCATCCAGTGCCATTAGCTGCTCCCCTCTGTGTGGAGGCAGCATAATGTGCCTCAGATTGCAAATGGAGCCGAGATTAAACACAGCTTTTAATGGCTCTGCAAACACATCTGGGGAAAACATCAGAGTATTCACCACTAAATTAACTCCTCATTTTTGCCAGCATGGCCCTGTTTGCATTCCACTGCAGCCTGGCCTCTGCAGATGCCTTCCCTCAGCTCAGGCAGTGCTGGAGTTCCTTACTTCAGGAATAAACGCTCATTTTTGCTGTCAGGCGTAAAATGAACCAGAAAGATTTCCACAGTGCTCAGCCCGATGCTCCTGATGGTGGGTGATGCCAGCCAGAGCCCTCCATCTCAGAGCTTGGGGTGCACACACTACAGCCCAGCTCCACGTCAGCAATTAGCAAAGAGTTCAAGGAACCCAGTGGTTTTTCTTCCCTGCTCCAGGAATCCTTTGAGGAGATTGTCTTCCTGAAACACATTCGTTATCGGAATGGATTTAGCCCATTTCATTTCAAAGGCTCTGCTGGAAAAGGCCACAGAAGCTGAAATTCCAGACTCAAATGCCAACAGTTTGATAACAGGTTTGGAATAGGTGCCCAGAGCAGCTGTGGCTGCCCCTGGATCCCTGGAAGTGTCCAGGGCCAGCTTGGACAGGGCTTGGAGTGTCCTGGGACAGTGGAAGGTGTCCCTGCCATGGCAGGGGTGGCACTGGATGATATTTAGGGCCCCCCCGAACCCAAATCAGTCTGTGATTAGTGACACCACAGTCCTTCTCCTCCCAGTTGTGATTACACAACTGCTCAAACCTTCTGGGAGAGAATATTCAAAAGGAAGAATCAGGCACAATGCCATTTCCTCACCGGTAACATTCCCTTTCCAGGTGATGTGCCAGCCCTGAGCGCTGTCCCACAGCGGCCATGCAGGACCCCGTCCCTGTGAGCACAGAGCCTCTGCAGTGACAGCAGCAGAATAATTCACTCCTTGCAAGGTGTTCCCTGCCTTGCAGCCAGGGCTGGTTGTACAGCCCTGCCCCTTTCCGTAGAACCCTCAGTGGGGTCACTGTGCTCCTGCCCTGTGCTGCAGCCTCTGCTGGGACACCGCAGCAGAACTCTGCCCCTTGGGCCACGGCCTCTCGGTTTTTAAACACTGAATAATTTAACAGCACAGTTCTGTTACTGCGGTATTGTTCGGCTCACATCACTTTGGTGGCTCTTACCCCTTAAATTGAGCTGGGCCCTCTGCACATGCCCACGGCTGATCCCAGAACACCTCCAGCCTGTCTCCAACCCCTGTCCCAGCATCCCAGCTCCCTACCTCGTCTCTTTGATGGAAACAATCATATTTCATAGTCACTGCTACATCCCTGCCCCCTCTGGGCTGCTGAGCCTCCAGCTGACCCCTGTGGTGCCTTTGCTTGGGCTGCCAAAAACCCCAGGGCTTGGAACAGGAGTGCTGTTCCTTCTCCTTGGAAATATTGCTGGCAAAGCAGCTCATTCCCTGGCCTTGCCCATCGCTCCCAGGGTGAGCTGAGAAACCAAACCCAAGATGAATTCTCTCCAGTAATTTTCCTTTTGCCCATTACCTCGTGCTCAGTGCACCAGAAGTGCACATTTCTGTGTGGCTCAGAGATAAAGAATTGTTTAGATGTTTATTAAACAACAGAGTTGAATGAAATCAGTCCCATTATGTTGTCTGGAGGATGGAAGTTAATTGGAAGACACAATGATTTACACCAGTTTGAAATACCAAGTGGGGTTTGGAGTAAGTTTATGACAATGAGGATCAGAATGAGACTGTGGAAAATGGAAATTTTATTTTAATTCCTACTGAAATACTTTTGTAAATGAGTATGCTCTCGCCTCACTGTGAGAGGTTCCTCCCGGCTTGCTTTGCTGTTCCACATTTAAATGTTATCCAAGGGCTCGTTAAATACGATCACTGGACACTGTACAGCGACTTAATTTTGCAAATAAAACACCAGAGAGGAGCCAGAGTGGCAGCTGGGGGGAATCTCCTGGACACAGAAGATCCAGAAAACCAAGTGCTGAGGAGAAGCTGAGGAGCAGGGGCACCCCCATCCCTCACTGTGCTCCCCAAAGCGCTCCCGCAATGGTTTGGATCACGTCAATCCAAAATGTCAGCACTGCCGTTTGGGAAAAGCCAGTGTGGCATTTTCAGAGTGCTTCCACCTCTGCCTGTTGTGCCTGCACTCATTTCTGATGCTGAGGGGGATTTTTTTGGTAGAAGAGGCACATCTGCAGCAAATGCCGTGCATTTATTCCCTAGAATAAAGACAAATAATAGGAAAGGCTCCAAATGCTCCCCGCAGCAGTGGAATGACTGCACAGTAGCCCACAGAGCCCAGTGAAGATCGCGCAGAGCCAAAGTGGGATTTGTACTGCACACGGCAGAGATGGGAACGGGGCCATTAACGGGAGAGCTCGTCAGGGAAAGGAGGGAAATGGGGCTTTTCCCACCAAAATGCTTTGGAGGGGATGGCCAAGAGCCTGGAATGCCAAAGCCAGGCACCAGCAGATGATGTGGGGCACCTCCGGGGCCTTGCGCTCCTGGATGGGCAGAGGCTCCCAGAAATTGAAAGCGTTGCTGGGAAAATGGTAGGAAAAGAGATGCTGTTTATTTTCAGCATCCTGGGAGCATTTCCTGCAGTGGAGGGCAATGACAAGAGAAGGAAAACAACTCCAGGGGGTTGTTCCCGTGTTGTCCCTCCTGTGTCACTGCCACGTCTCACCAGGGCGGATGCAAAGCGGGGATGCTCCCCTCACCTTGTCTTGCCTCCAGGGACCTCAAAGGCCACACTTGGGTTATCCCAGTTCCTTTCTGAGGGCACAGAAACCCCCCAGCTCTCCTGACTTATTCTGAACCAGGATTAAATGGAATTTTGTGCCAAGACATTTTTGTTGCTATCGAGAGATGGTCAAATTCCCCCATCACACCGTGCCAGGAAATCCAATCGTTTCCTCAGCAACCTTCCATCCTCCTCCTCTGCCATGGGAGAATCAACCTCCTCCCTCCCTCCTCTTTCACCTCCTCCTCCTCCTCCTCCTCTTCCATGAAAGACAAGGCACCAGCTGGCATTAAGAAAAAAAATAAAAAGCCCGTTTTCTTCTCTCCTCCTCCCCACCAAAACATTTATGAGTTTCAATTTTGCTTGTGTTTTCCACCACGGGTTTGGAGCAGCCTCTTGCTGAGCATGTCACCTGCCTCAGGAGCTGGGGACAGTCCCATGAGCCACTGATCCCTGATGGCACAGAAATTAATCCCACTGGCACAGGCTGACCACATCCTCTCAGCGCTTCATTACGACCTTTTCTTCCCCCCTTTTATTTTCTTTTTACGTCTCTCTCCCACTGATCTCTTAATCCCTGCCATCGGCACTTGTTTATTGTTTATCTAAACATCTCCTGCCTTTGTCTAACGTTCCCTTCCAGCCCTCCTCAAACATTGGGCTTCTCCTGCCCTTCCTTAACATCAGCCTTAGCCCAGGACCAAATCTCCCTGCAGTCCCTTCAGTTTAACATCTGCTTAGGTTACTCCAGTTACTCTTCCATAAAGTACTTCCAATCTTGTAGCTCCAATATTTTGCTCCACTGACAAACCTGGAGCTCCCACAGAGCTCTTCTGGAGGCATCTGAGCTTACCACAGGTTTAAAGATCACCTTTCCAGAGGCCCCAGCTCTTACACCACTGGAAATTAAAACTATTAATGTGGTTTGCATTATTTTGTCTGCAGGCAAAAGCAGATTGCTGTTGCAAGGGAATAATTCCTGGGATATTGCTCTCTGCTTGTTCCTCCACAAGGACAGAGTTATAAAAAATTGTGCAATGCTATAAGCTTAAAATATGTGGAAAAGGGAAAAATAACAAGTCTGCAACATTTGCAAGTGAAAAAATACCATGCAATTCAAATTCCTCTGGAATTTATAAAACAGAGGAGTTGTCAAGTGTCAGTCCAAGTTTCTCCTTACAGTGCGTGTTTGTCACCCCCCCCAAACCTCCCCCAAATTCCCAGCTCACACAGCAGTGGGAGCTCAGTGAGAATCCCCCTCCAGCAGAACCAGCTCCCTCCTGGAGTGACCAAAAGTGGGAAAATCCCCTTCACCTTAAGCTGATCCAGTGCCACCCCCTGACACTTTCCACCATCCCAGGTTGCTCCAAGCCCCGTCCAACCTGGCCTTGGACAATCCAGGGATGGGGCAGGCACAGCTGCTCTGGGCAACCTTCTTTAGAGGTTCCTTTTGCACGTCAAATATCTCCTTCTTCCTGATTTTCCTGATTGTCCAACACTAACCAGCAAAGATACCCAACATTAAAACACCTCTGGAAGCCTCTGCCCCTCTGCAGACAGCATCTTCTGCTTGAGCCCAGAGGAGCAGGGGGTGGTTGAAGCTGAGCTGGGTGACAGTGGCAGAGGACAGAGAGCTGGAGACACCTGAGGAGCTGAGAGAGGTCTTCAGGCAGAGTTCGGTTGGCACTGAAGGGCACAAAGAGTTGGGTGCTGCAGAAAAGCCCCATGGAAGTGTGGAGGTGCTGGGCAATGCCTGGTGGAGTCATGGGGCTTGAGGGGAACTTGCTGGAGGGGTTTTCCTGGTTTCCTGCATCAAAGGTATTCACCAAGATTCCTGTCAATTCCTGAATTTATCCCTAGGAAAAGATATTGTACTGCCTTTTCAGAATACACACTGGAGAAATGGTGCTTTACGTGTCAAGCAGGTCCTTTTTCAATTAGAGCCGCTGGAATACAGTTTAGCAGCAGATACATGAAATAAACAGTGAGGCAGATACAAAGCTCATCCATCCACTCCTGATTAGTTCCACAATACCTCCCATCCGTGCATCACTTCAGGTGGAAAGTTATGCCTTGCCCTGCCTCCTAAATTCCGTCTGTTTGAAGAAATATTGAGTGAGACAGCAGGATGCAGCAGGATATTTGTCAGCGCATCGATCGGGATTTGCATGGCAGGGCCGTTTGTGTGCAGCCTGTTCCTCCCCAGTGTTAACCACGGCGTGAATTCCTGGGAAATTTATAGGCCTGTTCCTTCCAACCTGCTCTGTTTAAGTCCCTCAGCTCCTGGCAGGTCTCAATTCCAAACACTGGGTTGTTCAGCACAAAACAAAAGGGCAGCGCTGCCCTGATCAATACGGACTCATGGGGAGCTGCCAAGGGATATTCGTCTCCCAGCCTGGGAATTACAGCAGAGGTTTTGCCTCTGGAGAGGCTGCAGGAGCCAGGAATGCCCGAGGGCAGCAGGGCACCCACACCTGCACCCATCCTGCCGGTAAGGGTTTGAATCCATGAAATCTCCCTGAGAATTCCAATCCCAGTACCTTTTATATCAAAGGAGACAGATCTGTGACCCACATCCACTCGAGCCACCCTATAGAGAGAGGGATATCCAAATATCTTCTTCTCATGCTGCATTTTACAGTCACTTTTTTCTCTCATTATTCCTCTCATTTTGCCTGTCAGTAAGAGGCAAAAAACCTCAAGTTTTTGTTTTCCCAATCCCCGATTTTCAGACAACCAGAATGAGATTCCCAAGATGGGAGCAGAGCGACTGCCAAGAGCCCCTTGACCAGCTCCTGTCATCCTGCTCAGCCATTTATATGGGAATGGAAGTGGAATTCCAGCCGTAGATATGGGAATGGAAGCGGAATTCCAGCCGTAGATATGGGAATGGAAGCGGAATTCCAGCCGTAGATATGGGAATGGAAGCGGAATTCCAGCCGTAGATATGGGAATGGAAGCGGAATTCCAGCCGTAGATATGGGAATTTCAGCATGGCACAGGCTGGGCCTTGGATCACCAGGAATGGGTTTGACACAGGCAGCACTCGCAGCCTCCACGCCTTCCAGCTGCTGAGGGGTACTGGGAGAAGCAGGTCCCAAAATCCATCCCGTAAGTGCCAGGACCATGTCATTAATAGGAACAGTCATTAATTACAAAGCACTTGACTTTCCAAAGGGTGCTGGAGGTAACGGGGCCCCGGTTTGTGTGAATCCTCATCCGTGGTGCCATAAAAATCTCGTGGTTTTGACACAGCCAGTGGGGCTGTGCTTGGGATGAAGCAAAACCATCTCAGGAACAGATGGAGCAGGGCAGCTCCTGACCGAAAATAGACATTTCTTTAAAAATAGATGAAAGCAACATTTAATTTAGTTGAAAGGTGGAAATGAACCATTAAGAAATCCAGGCTCGTCTAAATACCTGCTTGTCATGTATATTTAATTGTTTGCATTTCCATTTGGATTGTGCTCTGTACTTTCACAGTGGCCACAGCTTGTCCTCAAGTGTCTGAGCATGGAGAGGGATTTGAGAGGATTCCTAAAGGGAGGAGGATGAGGAGAATTCTGGGCAAAAATAGATGCCAAAAACACCCAAAAGGCTGTTATGAAGAATTATTAGTCAGTCCTTGATAAAGAGATGCAAAAGCAGGGGTAAGTAGCAGGACAAACCCACATTACAAATACATCAGCCTTAAAAAAAACCTGCTACTTGAAGACAGTCTGGTAGAACAAATCACCATTTCCCCCTTTTTCTTCACACCAGGACAAACCAGTGGAAAGTATTGCTCCAAACCACTTCATTAATATCAGACATTTTAGAAGCAGCTAATTACCAAACCTCTGATCAATGTGCAGTGGGATGAAGGTTGTAGTTCTCTGCCTGCAGGTTCCAGACCTCAGCTCCAAATATGTTCTTCAGAGTCCTTGAAAAATTCATTTTCTTCACAATTCCCCTCATTATTTATTAAGGACTGTTATTCTGAATTCTGGATCACCATCATTTCCTCAAGTAGGAGCATAATTTTTCCCTCTCTCTCTTACCAAAACAGATTCAGAAACTCCAGTACCTGCCCCCGGGGTTTGAGGGTTCCCTCGTTTCTCCAAGCCAGGAGCCCTCATATCCAGAACCTACATGGATCCAGCAGAGATTTATGTGAGATCCTCAAAGTCTTCAATGTTTCCTCTTTAGAAATTCCTGCCAAGGGCGTTTGGTTTCAGCTGAGATAATGAAATTCAAAGAGATCCCGACCTGGCAGTAGCTGGCCATGCAGAGAAGGTGTTCTATCAGTACAAGTGGCACTTTAACCACCAGGATGTTTTTTCTGCACAGAAATTTCTGCAGAATCCCAGAGGGGCTCTGTGCCCGTGGTCCCAGGGCTGGTCAAGCATCTGACTGGAACTCCCCGATCTGCCCAACAGCTGTGGCCAGAGCTCCTCTGGCCCCTTTGCCATCGGAGCTGTGTCAATCAGGGGCATGGAAATTCATCCCAGTGGGTGCCCTCCTTATGGAAACGAGGTATTACACGGAGGTTCAACTAATGTGAGCATAAAAAAATGATCTCTTCCCTAAGAGAGCGGACAGATGGTTTTGCCTCCTTGCAAAGGGCTGGTTTTTCAACACAAGCTGCCTCCCCACTGGAGAGGAGGGGGGGAATCATCTCTTAATTACTGCTCCCCTGGCTGAAAGCACATTCTTGGAGCAGAAGGTATTAGATGGAGTTTTCCTACACCAAAGTCAGACATAAAAAAGAAATCACAGAACTGTTTTGGTTAACGCGAGGAAACTCTATTTTAAAAACCCCACTGGAACTGGGTGATTCTTCCCCACTTTACACCACGGTGCAAGAACAACCTGAATCAAGGCCAGAGTCTGTTTTCTCAGGAGGTGAAACACAAACACCCAAAGAATTAAGTGACAATTCCTTCATGTTCCTGACTTATGGATTAGAAAAATCATCTCAGCAGCACTGATCAATGGGAACTTCAAAGAGAAACACAGCCCATCCATTACAGTTTCTCCCAATTACATCCTTCTGCTGAGAACTGCATTTTATGTTCCTTCCAGGCTTCCAGAACAGAGGGAGCAGGATTTAAAAAAAACAGCTTCTAAGAGAGTTTTACCTTTTTATTGAATTTAAACACCACAGGACTGGTTAAATTGGGAGTAAATTCTGCACTGCTGGTGCTACCTCTGAAATGGAAGCACCATTTTCAGACAAAAATCAGAAACATCTCAAAGCTGTTGCTTTTTCTGGTCATTTTCTTTCCTTTTTGTTCTGACTTCTTCAATAAATCTTGTCTAAATCTACTAATCATTTTGAGTAAGCCGAAAATCGTTTACCTGATTTTGTTGGGTGAGCTGTAGGTTTTATTGGGTGAATTGTAGGTTTTCATCAGGTTATTTCAGCCTACTGAGCTCTCTGAGTTTTGGAGAGGAGTTTGGGATTGTTCTCTTCTTTTCTCCTGGAAACCACAGAGAAACGTGACTCCCTCCTTCTCCCTCCATCAGCCAACCCAAAGGCTTCCACATTAAAGTGGAGAATCCCACCTGAAGCCAGGAAAACACTGGAAAACCAGGAACGCAGCAGCAGCAGCATCTCCTGAGTGTTGGTACTTTTCCATCGTGGGGGTTTTTTACCTCCAGCCCATGGAGTGCCCAGAAGCTCCCATCGTTCCCAAATGTCCTGCTGGAGATGAGCCCGTTCTGGATGGTAATTCCCACCTGCTTTGAACCTGCCACACATTCCCTGTTCAAGGAGGAGCTCTCTGAGCCCTTCAGAGGCTTGAGGAGTAGTTCTGCACCCAAAACAGTGAATTATCCCATGCTTTTCCTTCAGCTCCGGGCTGATCCTGGCACGCCAGGGCAAGCCCTCCAGGATCATCCTTCTCCCTGCCTTTGGAATGCCCCAGGGCTGCTGCTGCACACAGCCCCCTTGGGGACCAGGCTGCTTTAACCCCCAGCAGCTCCCAATTAAATGATGTGATCTCTAAAGATCAGTGCCCAGCCCTCGCTCTCATTGCAGTGTACCTATGGAATCACCCCCGGTTATCCAGAATTAGCCAGGGCTTTGGTTTGCAGGGCACAGATAACCATGGATTCTGTTCAGGAAATCATGTACCAACTAACTCTGAAATTAGGCTGCACTCAGCGGACTGGTGAGCTGGCTTGGAAAAATTGCAGGTTTTTTCCCCCACTCCCACTCCTGCCTCCTTCTCCCAGACCACCCTGGTACCTCCCACACCATTATTTATTTCTGTCGGATTTTGTTCTCACACAGCCCCAACACTCAAAGAGCTCAAACCCCCAGAGAAGGTGATTCTGGAGGTTTGCTCTCAGTGTCAGGTGTCTGCACTGGGGTTTGCCCATCACCACCCCAGGTCCCAAATCCACGGGTGCTGTCACACGTGGGCGCTTTGGGGGAAGGGCAGAGCCAGCACAGCTGGGCTGCAGCAGCCAGAGGGGTCCAGAGTCACAGAATCCTTTAGGTTGGAAAAGCCCTCCAGGATCATCCAGTCCAACCTTCACCCAAATACCCCCTGCCCACTAAACCATATCAAAAAGTGCCTCATGACTCGTTTTTTGAGCACAAAACCCCCAAGTGGACTCAGTTTGTCCTGGGTGGATGCGGCGTCCTCCACTTCATGCCCAATTCCTCCACCTCTTACAAACTTCTAAGCACAAACATTTGAGCAAAACAGGACGTTCAGTAAAAACTCTGCTGGTGCATCTTTGTAGAGGTAAAAGGAGCAGATTCCTTTTGGCACCAGCAGAAAGAACAGCTGAATGCTCTTCATCAGTGGCTGATTAATGCTTTTCATTCAAAACTCATTTAATTTAGAGGAATAAAACTGTTCCTGAAACTCCTGCAAGGCAGAATGTTTTGCCCAGTTGAAAAGCTGTATCTCATCAATGGTGACTCCATTTGGCCAGTGCTGAAGTCCCATCCTTTCCTTTTACCATAATTATTGCTGTGGCTAACACAGACCTTTCCCGTGAGAATTTTTCTTCTGTTCCTTCTGTGTTCTATAAACAAAGATAGAGTTTGGATGTTATTAAAACAGTTCCTCAGGTTTGTGCAGTTCAAACCTGGCCAATCGAGCCTAGAGGGAGGTTATGAACTGACCAATCTGAGTGACCTTTCAAAAATCTATATAAACTAGAGACAAAAAAATAGAAGAACCTTTTCCTATGCTATTAAGAGAGCACGTCATTTCTCGACAGCGGCCGTAGCGACATATTTCCATGGGAAAAGTCAGAGCAGTAAGTGTGAGCATTCCACATAATTAAAAGACTATTACAATTATTAATTTTAAAAAGACAGATATGTTGTAGCAGAACAAATTAGTTGCCAACAATAGAGCTGCCTGGTTATGATCTAGATTTGATTTTCAAGAAAGCAGAAATGAAGGTTTGCATTTGCAGCAGCTGACAGGGACCCCGGCACATCCACCCTGGCCCAAACATTCCCAGAAGACAGATGGAGTGCTCTGGGCCCATCTGAGTGACAGCAGTCTCGTTCTCCACAGCTTCCCACACCTGCCAGTCCCGTGCACCATCCCATTAAGGATGATTTCACCTGGAAATCACGTCTGGGTTGGACGGCTGCCCACGGGGAAAAGCTGCTTTGCCTCCCGGGGTTAACGGGTTGCTTTGTGGAAATCGGGAAAAATGCAAGGTTCTGTTTCATCCTGCAGGGAGAGGAGGTTGTTTGTGGGGTTTTTGCTGGGAAAAGCTGCAGCCCGAGCCCTCCCTGGCGGGTGTGCAGTGTCAGCAGCTCCCGGGGCTGAGCTGGACCGGGGCCTGACCAGCACTGGACACAGCGACCTCCCAGGAAAACTTCCAAGCGCTGCTTCCCCTGATTCAGCCATTCCTCAGCCCTGAGCAAAGGGGCATTTTTCTTCAAAAAAACATTATTTGGATAAATCAAGCGTGGCACTGCAGTGTCAGGGCAGAGCAGGAGGTCCAGGCAGCAGAGGAAGGATGGGACAGAGCCACTCAAAAGACAAAACCCACCAGCATCTGTGCTATGGATCTCTTCCAAGGAGAGAAAGCTGATTTGGGCATTATTATTTACATCCTACCAGCCCAAGTCCTTTTGGGTATTTTTAATTGCACAAAGCATTTTTCTGCTCTTTCCAAAATGCTCTTTATGTGGAAAGTGCAGGTGAAGCACCAGAGAGGAGTTTGTACCCCAGCAGGTCTGGAGCAGCCCTGCACCCATCTGATGCCTTAGGATTTTAGCTTTTATCTTTCCATATATCTGTAATCCTGCAATTCTTTAGTGTGTAACTCTGAGCTCCATCCCGAGTGTGAGCAGCTGCTGTTCCCATTTTGGTCAGACACAACAATTCCTCTCCAGGCCTGAGAATCAAGGACACCGCACTGTCTCAGGCCCCGAGAAATGGAAACGAAAGTGAGTTTGGGGGAGCAAACTGAGAGAATGGGACTGCCCTGCCTGAAGCTGGAATTGGACAATTAACCTCTGATCTGCAAATGGACAGAACTTCTATCTGTCCCAAAAACGTGTGGCTGTGTCCATCCTGGGTGCAGTCTCTGCGAGACTCCTGCACTGCCCAAGGTGTGCCCTGGGAAGGCCTTTCCATAAATCCCTGCCCTTTATCCTTTCACTGTGCCCAGCCTCTGCTCCAGGGCAGCCTCTCCAAGGCATCACATCCAGTCCATGTGTGCTGCTCCTGAGCCCCTGCCAGCACACGGGAGGAGGGGACAGCCTGGCACACCCATCCTACCTGGCTTTGATGGCACACGAGCCTCTGAGGACGTTTGTGAATGAAGCTCCAGCTGCAGGTTGTTGGCTCCACGGGCACAACCAGAGACCTTCAGCACCCAATGTGTGATCAACGACAACATGAGCTCTAAAAACACCTGGAGCAGCCTTTTCTGGGATGTTCAGGATGGCAGCAGACAGCCCTGCTCACCCTGGCTGGTTTACACCCTTACCTCGGAATCTGGCTGGGAAATGAAGATGTTCTTTCCTAATCCTCAGCCTGGAGAATCCCCTCCTGCCCAGCTCCTGGCTGCTCCTCACGCCATGGAGCCTCACGCTCAGGTGTAACTTTGTCAGTCTCTCTTCACCATGACAGGTAAACCTGGATCAAGCAGTGGGTTAAAAAAGTGGTCTGGGGGCAATTAGTCTGCAAGGATCATTACCCTGAGTCCTTAGCACAGGGAAACATCTCAGAGAGTTTAATGCCAGCCCTGTTGACGCTGAGTGTGGCAGAGGGCTGGAGAGAACCTGCCTTGCCTGTGCCCTGCTGGCTCCCACGGCCGAGGCGGTGGCTGTGGGTTGTGGCTTGTGCTGCCTTCTCCCTGCTCAGGCATTACAATCACAGATCCTGCACGGAGCGAGGCTGCACACGCTGGATTTTTACCTGTCACTGGCCGTAACAGGTCCCAGCTTTGGGCATTTTTCTAACAGCAAACTGGGCTGTCAGAGAAATGAATGTTTATACAGCGCGTTGGATTTATCGCTGGCGTAGATCAGATGATGTCAGGGGAAAAGCAGGAGTGGAAGTTATCTACAGGCATGGCAATCTGAGAAATCCTTCTTCCCAGAGCACCCGAGACAGGGAATCTCTCTGGAAGCTCAGCATGCTCACCCCAGACCCCAGGCTGGTTCCATACCAGTGCCTTTGGTCTTTAATCACTCCAAACTCCCACTGATATCAGCACAGGTTTTAAATTCTTGCAATCAGCATATTTTTGGTTTGCTCTTTTTTTTTTTTTTTTTTAAGAGCAAAATCGCATACTCAGCTTCAGGGGGAACTGGGTGGCAAAATCCCAGTGAAAATCCCAGGCAAGTCTCCTTTCTGACCTGACTCAAAATTAAAAATGTAATAAACAGCATTCAGCAGAGAGCTAAGGAAACGCTGTAAAGCTGCAGAGCAGTGAGTGGGATCCTTGCTTTGGGCACAATGTGTAGGAAAATAGGTGCATATAAATACACTTTTTTAAAAAAATCAAGATTCATGTATGAACTGAAAACAAAGACTTCCTACATACCCACAAAGCAATCCCACACACAGACACGAGGCTTCTGAATTTGGGTTAGAAGCATTGAAGAGGAAATGTTTATATTCCTGCATCTTCTATGAAACTTGTTTTACAGTGAAACAAGAAGGGTGGAGAGGGACTTTTTAGAAGAGATGGAGAGACAGGACAAGGGGAATGGCTGTAGACTGCCAGAGGGCAGGGAGAGATGGGATATTGGGAAGGAATCCTGCCCTGGGAGGGTGGGGAGGCCCTGGCACAGGGTGCCCAGAGCAGCTGTGGCTGCCCCTGGATCCCTGGCAGTGCCCAAGGCCAGGTTGGACGGGGCTTGGAGCAGTCTGGGACAGTGGAAGGTGTCCCTGCCATGGCAGGGGTGGCACTGGAGGGGCTTTCAGTTCCTTCCAACCCAGATAGTTCTGGGATTGTGTGATTCAAACATCTGTTTAAACTCTGACCACAGAGCAGCAGCTCCATGGAAGTCAAACCAGTTTATGGCACAGTGGGGCAGGCTCTGGGTGTGCTCCTGGATCACGCTGGCAGCAGGATCTGCCTGTGTGCCCCTGGATAAACCCAGGTTATCTGAGGCAGCAGCACCTCCCTGCCCTCAGCCAGCTCTGCAGAGAGAGAACGAGGAGCTCCTTAATTAAGGTTATCAAGTCCCCTTGCATGGCCTGCCTTTCAGTGCACAGGAGACGTGGCTCTCCCAGCTCAGCTGATTTATGGGATCCTCAGGGCATTTTGCTCATGTGTCCGTAGCCCAACTTTCCCTTTTTATAAGCAGTCCCAAAGTTTGACCTGCGATGGCCTCAGCGTTGTCCTGGCACTGCCCTGTGGGTGCAGGTCCTGTCAGTCAGAGCCAGCAGGGCATGCTCTGCTGTTCCTGCCATCCCCTTCCAGTGCCAGGGCAGCTGTGCCTCCTCTGGAATGCCAGGCCACACACCTGGCAGCTCCCCAGGAAAGCAGGAAATAGTTTTCCCCTTCTATATTTTTGTTCTGACTAAGATATAACCTTATTCTTGGGAAAAATCTCCTAGTCCATGAGTTATTCCTGTGGGTAGGAAAAAAAAATGTATTTTTTTTCTAAAAATAAACAAGCCTGACAGAAATTCATGAGTTTATCAAATTTCTGAGGGACTGAAAAACTCCTAAACTTAACTTAGGATCCAGTTTTCTCGCAGCAGTTTCTCAGCCCTGGTAGAAGCTGGAGATATTGCAGTGTGGAACAGAGATATTCCCAAATTTATTGTCAGCCTGACAATGATTATGTAGCCCATTGAGACGGAGTGGTGTGATTTAGTGGTTTGGAGGCATTTGTCAGGGTTGATGAATGCATCTGGTGATTCAGGCAATGAAAATGTGAGATTCCCAGCCGGTGGCAGATAAAGGATGCTGCCTGATACACGAGGTTATGGCCGGGGCTATAGAAGGGTATAAAATTTTTATTTGGTTCTCATTTCAAGTTTTAGAGGGAGATGGGCAGGAAGATCCACTTCAGCTGGCTGTGCACGATGCAGCTGAAGAGGCTGTGGAGAGAGGCTGTTTCCTAATGAATATTTGGCTTTCTTGTGTCCCCCGTTTCTCACCTGTCGCCACTCACCTGCACAGGGCATCCAGGCAGGTGCACCCAGGGAGAGCTCGCAGGGATCTCCAGGCTACCCCAGCGTTCCCAGCTCTGCAGAGAGACGTGGAAATACTGATCTTCTCATTTGCCTGCTGCAGAGCACACTAAGGTTTGATACAAAGCCAGCTGGAAATGGGAAATTGCCTTTAGATGGGTCCAAAATATGGGCATTTTCTTACACAAAATGAGTTAAACAAGCTTTTGAAATTCCAGCCATATCCAGACAATTTACATCTCATTTTGGTTTCAAGTTCACAGACGGAAACAGGTTCTTAGGAGAACAAGGTCTTTTGAGGTGTGTTTTATATTGAATTCGTACACAAATCCCAGAATCCCAGAATGGTTTGGGTTTGAAGGAACCTCAAAGCCCATCCAGTGCCACCCCTGCCATGGCAGGGACATTCCCACTGTCCCAGGCTGCTCCAAGCCCCATCCAACCTGGCCTTGGACACTGCCAGGGATCCAGGGGCAGCCCCAGCTGCTCCGGGCACCCTGTGCCAGGGCCTCAGGAAAAGTTTTTCCCATCACTGAATCAGGTGTAAAACACCAGACAAAGAGAACCCAGGTCAGAGGCTAAGGCAAAAAGAAAGGAAATTGAGGATCCTGTTGCTTCAAGAGCAGTGAAGAACAAGCCTTACTGCACTAATGGATATTGCTGAGGCAATTACATGCCAGTGCTGGTCCCTTTTCCTGGAATATTTTATTCTTTAGCTTTCAGATGGAAATACTCCATTTTAACAAATATATATAACTGTATATATTTCACCTTGCGTTATTTAGGGTTTCCAAGAGAAATACATTCCATTCATACTCAGCAAAAGCAAACCCATGCTCTGCTTTAGCTGAATCCCAAGCTCAGCTCTGCCTTAACAAAACCAGCCTGAGCTGTGCTAGAGCATCAATCCATAGACAAGTACTTAGGAGGAATAAATTGATTTTCTCATTGCTCTATGTTGGCTAAAAATTATTCGATTATGTATTTAGCTGCTAATGGAAACTCATTAGTAGATTTTCATTTCATGCTTGTTTGCACCTGCAATCCATTTTTCCCTGTCCAAAGCACTGTTTCATTTCGGTTCCATGCTATAAATTTCCTTGCATGTAAACTGATAAGCGTCAGCCAAAATTCAGTGTACGTGGTCTGAAATAGCTCAGGGCCATCGCTTTCACAACAGCATCATTAGGGCAGCAGAGCCCCGGTGATTCAGGGTACTTGTTACTGTGCATATGGATGGCCGAACTTGCCTCATTGTTTACTCATTAACTTTGTTATGCTCGTTAGTGTCAGCTCCTTGACATTGTCCTGTTGGCTTTGTGCTCCCTGGAGCCCTGATGCCTTAGGATTTTAG
>VWPU01016281.1:0-43308 GCA_013398955.1 Callaeas wilsoni
CATCTAGCGGGGCCGGCAGGGGCCGGGCCCGGCCCGTCCGCAGAGCCCCGCGCTGCCGGGGACGCCGCTGCCCCCGGGGGCTGCCAGCCCTCGCCCAGAGCCCCCGCCGCCGCCCGCTGCCCACAGGGCCCGTGTTCGTGCAGAGGGCACCAGAGCCAGGCAGAAGGCTCGGGGCGTTAATCTCTGGAAATGAGCCCGTAATGACAGGCTGGAGAGCCCGTGCTGCCGGAAGGAGGGGGGACCTCGGCCGGGGAGGGCGGTTTGGGTGGCAAGGGGCTGTCCCCGCACACCCGGCCCCAGAAGGAATGGCTTCTAAAGGACCATCCACAAACATCACCCCACCCTCGGGCACACACGCACGGTGCACACTGCGTCCCGTAGGGCCTTACCGGGCAGAGCTGGCACCGGGGCTGGTGTGGCAAGGTATGACAGCATCAACCCACATGGCTGCTGTACCTGGGGTAGAGCAAGCACATCCCAGGGTCAGAGTTTGGCCAAGGAATTCAATGGAGTGAGGAATGTTTCTGTCTTCCCTGCCTTTCTAAACCCCAGTCTTTAGTGACATAAAGCCAGCACTGATACCAGCTGCAGGCTTTCTAAATCACTCTTCGCCTCTCTTCTCTCTAGCTCTTTCTCTCAAAGATTCCTGACTAAAACACTCATGGCAAAGTTCATAGGTTGCTTTTATGAGTTTGTAAGTTACTTATAATCTGCTGGCTGTTAAAGTATAGTTCCCTAGACTTTTTAGATTTTATTTTCTCTGTAAAGTTGGAGAAGGGATGCAGGCAGATGAAAGGCCCAGGTGACATTTTCAGACACTGCTCTGCTCCAGAAGTCACAGGATTTGAGCTTTGCACCCCATTCCCCACGGAGAATTAACGTGTCCCTCCTGCCAAAGAGAGAAGATTAGATAGTCACTTCTGGCATTACTTTTTGCCCAAAGGGTGCAGTATTTGGTGTTCCTGCAGAGTCCTGAGAACACACTTGGCATGAGGTGAGAGGAGCTGCTGCCCAAACCTAATGTCCAGGTGGTGTTCGAAGCCCGTGCTCCAGACTGAGAGAGAGATGGATCAGCCCTCCTTCTGCTGGGTCTCCTTCCCCCACCATTTACCAGTGCTTAAAAGAAACAAGGTTGCAGCACAGAACATCATGAGATTCGCCCTAAAAAGTTAAAGAAAGCAACAAAAGTTTACTTACCCCCTTTATTTAAGTCAATGGGGCAAGAGTTCAGTTTTTTCTCTGCAGCATTGAGAGCAGCTGCCTTTCTCTTTTCTAAGGAAGAGTAGAGTTTGTCACTGAGGCTTTAGGGAAAGTTCAGCTCCTAGAAGGACTGGTAACAGAGGAGCCCTGCTTCCTGCAAGATGGAGAAGAGCTGCAACCAGCCTCTGTGTTTCTCCACTTTTGTGTTGACATTTTTATTTTGCGTTGCTCCTTATCAGCTCAGGGCCAGCCTGGCCCACAGGCAGCTGATGACATTTCCAGTCATCGGCATTTTTCCAGTTGAGCTGAGATTAAGCCAGTGTCTTCTCCTAAGGACTTGTACATTAAAGGACCGAAAGAGCGCTAACAGCCTTATCAATGACCCAGGCTTTGCCGTGGTCTCGAAGTGCCCCTGCCATCGTGCCTGCTGTGTTTCGGAGCTGGTGCCACTTGCACCTGGAAAGGTTCAGGGAGGGCTGATGGCCGAGCCAGCAGGGTGCTGTGCTGGCACACAGACCTCAGGCACTGCCGACACCGTGGCTGGCTGCTTCCACCTGGTGAATCAAATGAGTCCAGACATCACCCACCTCCTCTGCCAGAAAAAAACAGAATAAATGGTAAATCATGGTCTGCAAAAGCTTCACCAGCAATCCTCCTGCCTGTGCCCTGGCTGCCCACCTGTTGCAGCAGGGTTGGCTCTGACCTTGTTTTATGGAGGCTGTATCATGAATCCCTCCACCTAGACATCTCTCCTGGCTCAACCCCATGCCACTTAAGTCATTGCAATATCTTGCCTTGCTTTTAAGGGAGTCTGGCTCCAGTTACCCTTGTCTGAGTGATTTGGAGTGTGGACTAAATGTACAATGACCCTCCCTAGGAAGAGCGTTGGGCACCTGATTCCCAAATTGTGTTTGATGCCCCAGGGCAGAAGTCCGTACAGAGGTCTTAGTCATACATGGTCTTAGTCAGCTTTTCTGCACCTCAAAACATCACTTTAAAGTCTTTCAATTCTGACTTCCCCAGGATGTATCAAGAACTTGACTCAAAAGAACACAGGCCTGCAGCCCTGTGAAGCACCAAGCCTTGGGCATGTAAAAGAGTATGGAGAAACACATTTCTCCACATACTGAAGCTTGATTTTATGTGGTCTGGACATTGCCTTATGAAGGAAAGGGCAAGGCAGGTAAAAAATGACAGACTGTCTTATGGATGTGCACACACACACCCACAACACACCTGGCTCAGTTCATGCCAAGAAATCCCCTGTGAAGACCCCCACATTGACACTCTGGCAGGGGAAGCTGTGGCTTGCTCAAATATATGTCCACAGATTCACAGCTAACAAACTAAGTACTGGCATTTAGGAATGCAGAAAAAAATGGCATGTGTGTCTTGGCAGGTGTCTGTAATAACAAATAACAGTAATCATAATATTAACAAAAATTACAATAATCATAAGAAACAGTAATAAAGGACCCTGCATGCTGCCAGCTGGACTGAATTGCCTGTGCAGAGCAGTCCACGAGCTCTCCCTGCTCCAAAAGCAGAGATGCCACATTATCACACAGTTCCTTATCTGGAGACAGCCAATGAGCATGGGCTGCTTCCCCTGGTCTCTTTACCCCCAGCAAAATCTTCCACCAGCAGTGAACAAATCACATTGTAGGCATTCACCAGAAACCAAAGCCCTGGCAAGTTATTATTGCCCTGACACTCTTCCCAAGAGGAGGTTGATGCTGAACTCTTTATCCCTTCTGCATTCCTGCTTTCCCTGACAAGCCTGATTTTTTTGCATTTCCAGGTAGTTCTGCCCTATTTGACACAGCTCACTCGCCTGTCTAATGCCTTCACATCATCCGTCCGCCCTGTGGAGCAACCGCCTCCTCGGCAGCTCGCTCTGCGTGTCGCACCCGCACGCTCAACCTGGTGTTCCCTCAGCAATTCAGCTTTGGAAACACATTTCCTTCTTGTCCAGTGCAAGGGACAAGCCGAAGCTGTGACTGCCAGCCTTGCACAGCATTGCCCGCAGCCGGACTGCGGAGGAGGTGGCAGCCTCAGCCCGTTGCGAAGGGCGAGGAGAGGAGCGCAGGCGGAGGAGGGAGCTGACAGCCTCTGGCCAGGCGCAGCGCTGATCTGCTCGGGAGCCAGGCAGCCTCAGACGCAGGAGGGAGGAACTGCGGGCACTTCTTCAGCTGTACCCCTATGGGATAGAGGGCAGAGGAGCTTGGCGGTCAAGCAGCTGCTCCTGCAGTTGAATGTTAGAATTAAAATTAGGATTTGCCATGTCTTGTGTTCCATGTATCCCTGGGGCTTCTGCCTCCTGGCTGGGCAGCAGAGAGCCCAAGAGACAGTTCACTACCATGAGCCTTGCCACCCACCCACAAAGCAACCTGGCAGCTGAGGTGCCTAAAATATCATTTTGGATTCTAAGAACAATGTTTCTATTTCCCCAGGAAGGCCCCCTGGGCCCCACCCCAGCAGCCCCACAGGTAATATCTTAGGGCTGCCATGGGAAAGGCTTCAACAGTCTGCTGCCTTGGCCAGCCATGCACCCCTTCCCCAGCTCGCTGCTGCAGCTCCTGCTGACATTGCCTGTCTCTGAGCTCTCTCAGCTCCAAAAGCAGAGATGCCACATCACCAAACAGTTCCTTATCTGGAGAGAGCCAATGAGGGGCACAAAGGTCCAGGGAGCAAACTCCACCCATATTCCCCCAGCATGACGTCCTACTGGGTGGGCTGTGAGGATGTCGGAGTTGCGTGAGCTCTTGCCAGCCTGGGAGCATTGTAGGAGAGCTCTGCCTGCTGACTCGAGCCCCAGGACATGACAGAAAGCCGTGTGTGCTGACCGAGAGCACAGCAATGGCCTTCCTGTGTCCTGTCAGGATGAGGGTTTGGAGCTGTTATGTTTTCTGTATACAGTGAGTTCAAAATATGAGCTTTCAAAATGACTTGAGATTAGCTGGAGGGAAACAACAGAGAAGGAGTGCACAGCACATCCCTGCTTGATTTAACTGCTTGCGCACCATGCACAACCTGCCCTTCTGCAAAACCCAGGCAATGTAGCCCTGGTGGGCTCCAGAAAATTGCACCCTTGGCTGAGGGTGCAAGGGTCCTCTTCATAAGCAACTAAGGCTGTGCTGTGCTCAGCGAGGGCCAGGCAGGTCCCCTGGACCTAAATCTCACCTTCTGGCTCTGGTACAGGGTCTCAACTGGGTTAGGATACCCTGGAGCGAGGTTCAAGGTGCTCTTGAGTCCTCAGCAACAATCAGGTATGCTGAAGAGAACCACAGAGAGCTGTTCCCAAAGCCACTGGAGGACAGGAGGAGAGCAGGAGCTGCTCTTTTGGCACAGATCACCAACATCACATGCACAATGCTGGGCACGCTGAGGAGCCATCCCCACCATGCTGTGCACAGCCACACCAGCCTGCCTGCCTGCCTGCCAGCCAAGCAGGTCTGCGGAGCAAATTCCAGCTGTTTACATGCTTAAGATATGCAGATACATGAGGCACAGGCCTCAGACACCAAAATACCTCATTGTACTTGCAAATGAAGTATCTTACTATTTAAGTGCACAGAATTTGCAGGTGCCATTAATTTTCCCCACAGTTTGGTGTCTGGTGTTAACTGGAGGCAAGAGAGTTGTCAACAGGAGAGCACACCTGCAGTTTTGAGGCTGCCTTAAAATCAGTGACAAAATAGCTACAAAACCCAGACTCAAACTAAGGCAAGCTGGTGAAGCCTGCAGAAGAGCCATCCCAGCAGGCCAGGGCAGCTGTTGTTTCCTGTGGAGCCAGGCAGGCACAGTTGCTGTGTCCGTAAAAGGACCATGAGACCCACTTACCTGACAGCCTGTTCATGCTGAAGCTGCTGCCAGCCAGTCTGTTCTCTCTCCTGAAGAAGAGCCCAGGTGATAAATACCCAACAGGAGCTTTTTCATCACAAAAGAGGAAAAAAATAATCAGCAAGTGATACACTCTTCTAGTAAAGCTTCTTTCCCATCAGACTGTCACGGGCAACTGCCAAAAAATGTTCAGAGTGGAAGATGAGACAAGGAAAAGCTTAGAGAGGTTCATTACACCTGAAAATGAGATACATGTTCAGAGCAGTGGTTAGGAAAGGAGTAGCATCAGCATTGTCTGCAGGTCTCCAGCAAATTAATGCATCTTACCCAGTGTCACCAGCAAAGGGCTGGTTAAGGAAGTTGAAACTTTACCATAAGACATGCAATTCTTGGTGGGATATGGTGAAAAGAAGGAGCCAGGAGCTCCTTACTTCCCAAGGGAGGCTGGGGGGGGTCATGTGCTGGCATTCTCCAAGAGCTGATGGAAACTGAAAACAAGGAGGATCACTTGGCTTGCAAGTGGGATTTTTGCAGCAGACAGATGACTGGCTGCAACAGGACAGCCCCTAGGAGAGGTGGGATGGATGGCAGCCATGGCTCTTGTGCAGGTGAAGTGAAGCAGTTTTGGAAAAAAATGGGCTTAGTAAGGTCTTGTATTCAAATGCAAGGTTTTCATTAAGTATAAATAGTCCCTCATGTTAGTATAGTATTTTCTTGTTATGAACTGGTCTGGATTTCCATCTGTGCTGCCTCCTCTGTCACATGGCATGGCAACACCTCACAGTCACATGCTTCCTCTTCAAGATACTCCCAAGAGGTGGGAAGGTGCAATTAGCAGCCTACAGCATCAAGAAGCATGTGCAGGAGCAGGTGACATTTCTGGTTTAGCCATGAGATGACCAAGTGTCTCAGCATGGGACACCCTGGACCTGAGCCTCCTAAGAAAGCTTCAGAGGACACCACAAAGCACTGGGGAAAAGTTTCTGAGCAAACCAGCATAGTGAGGGCTGTGCTGGCTCCTTCAGCTGCTGATGTGGCTCAGGGAGCATGAGGGGTGGGAAAGGGGAAGCCCATCTTCCTATATGCACAGTAATAGTGCAGAGGAGGAAGGAGAACAGTGTTCAGACACTGAAGTTTGGTCTCATCTGTACTTGGTCGTAAGTGAAAGCTCTTGTAACAGCTCTCTGCAACATAATCTGTGGGTTTTCCTGTGGTTAGGTTAAGTGACTCTCAGATTAGAAAGTGCTGAGGAGTGCTCCTGGTAGTTTATCTTTGCTAATGCTTCCTTTAAGATCCTATTCCAGACAATGCAAGTGATGATTCTTTTTATAAACCTTGGCCATAAAAGTTACATTAGCACAGGACAGGTAATACAAGCTCACCTGTGGAGATTGCTGTGAGCCTGCAAAGCCACACGTTACCTTTCAGAGAGGGGCCTGTAAACCAGGTATATTTTAAAACCTCAAGATCAGTGTTGGAAATTGTATGCTGACACCCAGCCTCCAGTGGCAGACATAAGAAAAGTCCCAAATAAAAGGTCCTCCCTAGGAAGGACAGGATAGATGATGGAGAAGTCTCAAGGAAAAAAGGTGTCTGCAGAGATGCAGAAGCTTCACCCAGTGAGTCTGGAGCTGTCAAAATCCAGGTTGTCAGGATAATTGAAGAAAAACAATTTCTTAAACAGTAGTGAGCTAAAATGAGGGAAATGTATTCTTCAGCTCTGGCAATGGGATATACTGTTTCACACAGTGGAAGAGCCTAGTGAGACATTTTGACATACATACTCAAGCATTGAAGAGCTGCAGCCTCTTTAGGAAATTAAGTAATGAGAGTGAATAGGAATAAAGGAAAGTGCCTCTTTGGAGCAGATGAAAGGACTCCAGATGTGTACATGGCTGTAACTGCTTCATATTGTTTGGGATTTTCAGTCCTGGAAACAAGAGAGACAATCCTGATGAAATATGTAAGTCTTCACCTGAATGCTATAAAGACAGAATCAAACCTAATGTTAAAGCTCAAATACAGAAAGGAAATGCAAGAGGAAATGAAAAGTGAAAAAGAATCTCCCCTTGAAAAAAGTAATAAAGATATTCCACTTCTCCATACTCTCCTTTATCTCACGTCACTTGGGGAGCATTGATTCTGCACATGTGAGCTTCTGCACAGACTATGCCACATATTGCAGGATGTAATTTCTTGGTTTGAAAAGAACAATTGGAACTGGGAGCCCTGTCGTGCTTGTCAGCATCCCCAGCTCTCCAGGTCGCACACACACTGTCACCGCCATAGCCACCAGGTGCTCCCTGGTAGCCTCGTCATGGCCACTCTGGAATAAACCCAGCACAGGACAGGAACTACTTTGGCTTGATTATTGAAAACTCAGGCTATACTTATATTACAAAAACCTCTTACGATGGTCTGCTGCTCCTTGCAGAGTTTGGGCAATGAAATGAAATCAGGAATGCAAAACTGAAGAAGATGGACCAAACAGGTCTAGTCCCCCTCTGTGGCAAACTGCAGCATCTTTGCCCAGCCCGTGGCCACCTGCCTGGGTTCTCACTATTTGCTCCTTCCAGGGCCCAGCACCATGTGCAGCACTACCCACAACTTGCTGGGACCACACTTCCGAGGCCCCTTCAAACAGCCCTGTCAGACTGGCACAGGCCTGGTCCGGAGGACACAGCTCCATTTGGGTGTGGTTCAGGCATGGAAGGACGAAGCAGGAAAGCCACTGCAAGGCTCATTCAGCCTAAATGTCAATCAGGAATATCCTACAGTCCTGCCTTAGCTGTACCCGAGTCTGTGACAGCACTCTGCACTCTTCCACCACTGCACTATTTTTTGTGGGCACAAGCAGGCTGCTCCCACCTGGAGAGCAACTCAGCAGGCATCCATCCCCCTGGGCCCTGCCCTGCAGCTGGGGCAAACACACCTCTGCAGGTAACACTGCTAACACCAGATCACAGCCTTTGGACACCGGGGCTCTGCTCCACCACAAGCTGTTGGGCTGACTGCAGAGGACAGCACCACTGCCTTCATTCTGCACCTCCACCCTGAGCAACGGCGTTTCTCTCCTCCACAGATCGTGACTGTAGGGTTATTAGAAGTATGCCATGCACTCAGATAGGCCATTAGCAAGGAACAATCCCTAGGTAAATAATTAGCAAATTACCTGTTTGAAAACAGAAGGAGAAAACTTAATTCTTGATTGTTAACAGTCTGGCATCTTTCACATAGAAATTACAGCCAATAAGCAATTTCACATTGCGGGCCTTGCACAGTAATTTCTTCCTTTGCCAAGCCATTTTCCCAGAGTAAACAAAAACCTCTGAGAATGCTTATCTTGGTATAAAACCTTGCAAGAAAAATAAACAGAATGATGTCCAAAATGAAAAATAAAATAGCATGTGTTGGTTTTACAGCACTGGGAAAGCCATAAAACTTAATGTTCCAAGTGCAAGAGGTTGAGGCTGTTTGCTGTCATAAGTGTATCCCTTCTATTGAGCACCATCTTCCACTGCAAATCAAGTCCCAAACAGCTGGTGGGAAAACAAGAGGCAGAAGGAAAACAAGGATGAATTGTGAAGTACATGAATGATTTGTTCTTATGGCATTAGAGATGACCAAAGTAAAAAGAGGACTTTCTTTTATAGTTCTGATGTATTTTAAGAATTTTGCACCACAGGCTGCATTTCAGTTACAGGACCAGAGTGTAACAACAGATGGGACATGATGCTTAAAACCCACCAGTTTTCCAGACAAGAAGTCTCACACCAGGATGGCCATCCATATAGGACAGGGTGAGTCATGTAGGCTGGGGGGGCTGATAAGGCAGCAAAAGAATTAAAAATAACTGTCTGATACAGCTGCATGGACTGCACACTGGAGCTTTGGACAAGAGAGAACTGCGAGCAAGAGTTGGATCCTCTGGGATAAGTTGGGATCTAAGCAAAATCTGCAGGTTGTCCACCAGAGACAGTCACTGAGCAGCACAAAGACAGACAAAGACAAGGAGGCAGAGGTGGAGCAGAGTATACAAGGTGATGGTGAAGCCAGCTGTGCTGCCAGGTGTCACAGGGATGCTGAGGTGCATGGGACAATGGACAGCCTGTGAGATGGACTTCCAGAGTGCATGCAGGCACCAGAATGGAAAGATAACTGAAAGAGAGTCTTTTTTGTGTCACTCACCGATCCTGAACAGATTGAGTCACATTGAGTCACTGGCTCTTTTCTGCTTACATCCTCCATCATTTTCTGTGCAGTTTAGATTACATTTAGAGTCACTAGAAGATCCATGCATTGTTTTTCTCTTACATACTCAGCTTAGACCAGCCCAATGCAGATTCTGGCATTGGTTAAGAGCATCAGTCATAAAATCCAGCAAGATGCAGGAAGAGCCAGATAGAAAGCTTGTGGATAAATATCCCGTGTTACTAGGGGGAAATTAAGGAAAAGAGTGCCTGCAAGTATTCAATTAATTGAGAGTTAAGCTGCCACCCAGCAGCCCTGTTCTCTGTCACCTGGCAAAGGCAGATGGCATCAGTGCTGCCTGTGGGCAAAGTGTGCCCAAAGCCAGGGACATACTCAAAGAGGCACAGCATGACCTCTGTGAAACACTTTGCTCCCCATAGCACAGGGCTGTGTGGAAGTAGCCAACATCACAGCAAACCAGAATGAGCAGGACTGGTAGCTTTTAAAGCATGTTTAATGGGAAGTGCTGTTTGATAAAGGCATCATCTTTTTGGCATGTCATCACAGAAAATCTGCTACAGGCAGCCAGCTCACCAGGACAAGCAAAATATCACAGAAGCTTTACTGAATTTTTCTAAGATTGTTTGTCAACATCCTCATCTCTATCACCTTTGAAAGGGCCAACTGAGACCTTGCCTGATTCTAATTTCATAATTAGGGATATTAGGAATAGCTCTGCCAAGCAAGGTCTCATACCTGGGCAGAGCTGGTAGAGATAAAAGAGACAAGTGAAGAAGATAAGGTTTGACAGGGAACAATTCTGAGTTCTAGGAATCTAATTTTGCTTACCAGAATCTCTTCAGCAACAATTTGAGTTGCAGTCTGAGGGGAAAGGAGATGGAAAGGACAAGACAGAAATATTGTATAGAATGAGCAAAACACTGGGAAAAAAAGGAGGAGAAAAAAACAACCTAAAAGTGATATTAAACAGTAGGACCCAAGGGAGAACAGAAAAAAAATTGAGGTTATTAACAGAGGAAACTGGCTGGCTCCACTGAGCAAACATTGGTAAACAGAAAAATTAAATTCTGCAGGATTAAACAAGGCATAAAACAGGTTGGGGAAAAAAAGAAAAAAAACACAAACCCAACAAAAACCCAATAATCACATGCTCTCAGATATAAGTCAAGTGGTTTTACTGACTTGAACACTCAACTGGACAAAAAAAAAGCCCTTTACCAAAGCAACCATAGCAAATTGGTATGCAAATTGCTGAGAGCACAAATTATAGAAGAACACACATTTAGGGAGGTATCCTCTGCTGATGCTAATACTTGTCTCTTGGTTCAGGCAGCAAGTTTAAATGTCTGCAGCCACAGGCAACAGGAACGTGCAGAGAAGAACCCCATGTGTCTTGGATTTCACCCATCCATATCCTTCTAGGCACTTAAAGAATCACCCCTTAAACCCCTCTAGCCATCCAGCTGGGTTCTTCCTAAGGGGGGATGGCAACGAGCATTTTTCCCTAGCAAATAGAAAATAAAATCCAACAAAGGTTACTTTGAAGACCTGCCCAAAACTGGTTGAAAGAGCTTTAATGCCGCTGGAACTCAGGCAGCTCTCCTAGCACAGAAAGGGACTGGCATCCCCATGGAGAGATACAGAGAAGCTGTAACCATGTACCACATGTCCCATGTGGAAATGGCAAAAACAGTCACTTTGGGAAATATCTGTGAACAGTTCCAGGGTCTGGTTCTGCACAAATTCCACTGGCACAAATGTGGGCCAGCTCTGCCAATGTGGCAGTATTATAACTGAGACTCACAGCTTGAAATCAAACCTTGGCAGAGTACTGGCCCAGATCTGACATAAATCAGCCTTTCTGTTCTTGCTGATGCTTTGGCACAAACTGGCTGAGGAAGAGTTGTTGCTACCCCTTCAGCTGGAGTTTGGACCCAATGCATTCCTTCCTGAGTGCTGCCACTCTCAGCACATGCAAAGCCTTGGTGCAAGAAAGCCACAGCTTGAGCAAAAAGGTTTCAACACACGTAAAACCCTAGAAAAAACAGGATTTTTTTTCATCTGTGAAGTTCTTTTCAGCATGAGCTGTACACTGTTATGCTGTAGATGCTCTGACGAAGGACTAGACAGATGGGAAGGGTGCCACATAGGATGCCAGCTGTGCTCCACACAAGCCTTTGCCCTCCCTAGGGTCACAAGACATGCTCATGGTGCTGGTGGCAGCTGGGAACACCCCCGCCCTTCCCTCTCACCAGAGCACTTTCCCTTCTGCTGCAAAGGGCCATCACTACATCCAGCACAGTTGCAATGGGGAAGCTGGAAGAGTTTGAAGTCCATGACGCCCTCCCAGGAAACATGGGCTTGCTGAACACAGGGGAGCTGTGAAAAGCACTGCTCAGTGTGACAGGATTCAGGGCTGTGTCAGCTGCCGAGCCAGCGTCAGCTGCCTGGCAGGCACCACAGTAGGGCGCCACAAATCAGATTTGCAGGAGTGCCCCGGGGCTGGCTGATTACAAGGGGGTTCTTCCACCAGGAATTGCACAGTATGAAAGTAAACATTTTGAACAGGCAGGCACCTGAAGCTGGTGCACAAGCTGAGCAGAAACAATCAGAGCCAGACCGAGTTTACGTTGCAGGACTCTCCTCCATGCTAGTGGATATGTTGGCCATCGCAAATAAGACGTGAGCGGTGAACAAGACATGAGTCTCTTGGTCCTAAGGGCATGTGGCAAGGGAGGTACTGGATGCACACACAGAACTTCTGTACCACTGTTCCCCTGCGGAACCACAAAAAGGCATCTGAATATCAAAGCTACTTTGCTTTCAGGGACATTTTTAGCACAATACTTCAATCTTTTTTCCTAGATTCAGTGGTACCAAGACTCTTCACTGGCACTTTCCACAATTTATAAATTAGCAATAACAATAAAACGAGGCAGCCATTCCTGGGCTGAACCTCATGCCAGCAAACGTGGCACTCACCTCTTAGCCCCTTAGAAGAAGCATCCTGTGTCTCTAGTTCAGATGTGAAAGCTGCAGAGTACCAGCCCTATGCTTGGGGCATAGGCTCCAGGGGACACTGTGGAAGATGGCCCCCATTATTTCCTGCAGTTGGGACAATTGCCTGTAACTACGCTGGGAAAGAGAGAGGTTGTCTTCACCTCTGCAGGAAGCCAGCTCAAATTTAATGAAGGTTCTCCTTCCAATTGCTTCATCGAATACCAGAGCAACACTTGCTCTTGTAACAAAATGTCACTTGCTTTTCAAGTACAAACTAAATGAGCTTTCCTGAGAAAATAATTGCCAACTATTAAAAAGCTACTGTTGGAGCTTGAGAGGACTATTAAAATACAAAGAGAAATGTACCACATTCTTCCTGAATTGATACTTCAAACAAAACCTATTTTTGTTTTGAAATGTGGCACTAGAACAATGACCAGTTTCTTTTGTAAAGTTTCAGACGGAGAGCCATGCAATCATTTTCTAAGAGCAGCATTTCTGTGTTCATGAAAACAGTGGGGGAAAAAACCCATAGGTCAATCAGTCAGTCTCTGCCTTAGTCAGAAGAGGAGTCTCAACCCATTTCTCATGAAGTCCACACTGGGCAATGCCCAGCTCAGGACCAGAGTGGACACAGCTGCTTCTGCCAGGGAGTCATCCCCAGGGAAGAGCTCCCATTTTCCTAACTGCCACCTTCTTAGTTCTCATTACGGCCTCAAATCTTACACCAAACAGCAACTTACTGTTGCTGTTTTCTTAAAAGCAGATTTTAAACAACTATTATCACCATAAGAATCAATTCCTCCTCTTGCCATTTGGAGTGCTACTTGAGATGGAGCACTTTGAAGGATCACCCTTATAATACCCACATGCACAGCCAGAACTGCATCAGTAACAGCCCAGAACTGTCTCATCTCTATTACCCCTAGAGTGTCCAGTTGCCTCAGGCCCATAACCTTGAGAATTCCCTAGAAAGGACAAGCTTGGGGTACATTTTCTCGAGCTGTATTGCGCTGAACTTACACTGCTGCACTCTCCTTTTGTTGACTTTAAGCATCTGTTCTTTTCTGTCATCGCTCTGTCTTGGTAAAGGTCTGGATGCGACACTTTCAGTGTACTCCCGTCTCCCGGGAACACGAGGTATTAAAGCACAGTTTCATCTTTGCCACAAAACCTTTGCAGCACATGTTGGCATGAAAGACCACACCATTCACTGACACTACTTACCCCTCGGCCTGAATTACAACCACGTACTGTGAAATGCTGCCCTAATTACGCTGTCTAGAATAGCTGGGCCACTGTTCATTAAAACAGAAGTCAAATTGCTGATTCTCTCTCTCATCAATCTCTGCTGGTTGTTATTCCGATGACCAGGTCAGCATTGAGACTGCTAATGAAAAACAGAACCTGGGAGATGGCCTCACCAAGGACACAACCGCTCCCTCACAAGTCACAACCTCAAACACACGGGAGATGGAGAGAAGCAAAGCAAACACCAGTGGAAGCACAAACGCTCATGTCAGAAAGCAGAGGTGAAAGACTTCACAAAACAAATGGTGAGAGGGAGATGCAGCAGCCGTCTACTTACTGTGAAGTGTCCAAGGCGCAGTTCTGTCTAAAAAGAGATCCTTCAAGCTACTGTGGAAAAGCCACTCTGGGAGCTCAGCTCTGGCACTGGAAGGGCAGTGCCAGCCAAGGCAGTCCTGCTGGCACCAGCTGCAGCAGGGTGGCACAAACAGCTGCGTCCGAACAAGGTGGTGGAGGTTCCCAGTGTCTGACCAATGTAGGTCATATCCATGCCTTGGCCTGGCAAGCCTGCCCGAGAGCTGGCCAGAGCCCCACAGCGCCTCAGCAACCATCATTTCTCATCCACGTGCTAATCACCAAAATAACGCCAAACTCCAACTTAACCAGTTTTGTTGATGAAGCAGGTATGTATTTTTTAAATCTCAGAAAACATAACAACATACATGAGAAAATTCTATTCTATACCCCTTAAATTATACTTCCTCAAACCAGAAAACAGAATGAAGAGGATCTGGTCTCCAGACCAGTGATCCAGAGCTAGAAAGCACTATAATTAGAATCAGGACTGAGACTGAAGACCCCAGGTTGTTTGCAAAACTAATTAGCTAATGTCATTAGAAAGCAACAGAGAATAACCAAGAGCCGACTCAGACTCTACAGCAATCTAAGCAAAGGACAGTTTAATAACTGTACTTACGATATGTTTCAAACGAAAAAAAATCACTTTATGGAGTAGATTTCATCCTGGGCAATATCCATACATCTTGGACTTGGCAAAATGGCTTGGAGAAGAGGGTTTCATCATAGTAAACACAACTACTTCACAGCAAGATTTATTAATACATCCAAAAGAAAGAAAGAAAATCATTTTGTCACACTATATACAGATAATACATACAGTGTTTTATACACATATTACATCAGTTTTTACACAAGAAAAATATACATAAAAATGTAAACTTTTGTATACAAAAACCCTTAAACAAATTAAACAAGGACCAGATAACAAAAGGAGACCAATCTATTATCATTTAATTGATTTTTTTTTTTTTAAATGGTAATACAGTACATTCATTGAGAAGTATGAGGAACACGTGAGCCAACCTTTCCTATTTAAAGGGAAAGTACAAACACAAGCTTTCCTCCCCGCCCCTGGAATGCTGTCCGTGAGCCTCCAGCACTAGAAGCAGTGGTGCGAGTTGCCATTGCTGCCAGGGGCCCTGAAGGAAGGGACCCTTCTTCTTGGGCACCTCCATGCACCACACTCTCCGAAAGCGACACATCCACAGAAGCAACGTGGGCTGGGCTGTTTGTGCGTATTAGCCAGTCTTCCAGCTAATACCGTGAGATGGGACGCGGCAGTGCCCGTTTGTATGTTCCCTTTAAGCAGTCATTAAGTGGATTAGCGTTGCTGGAGGAAGTTGCTTATTTTTCCCAATGTATGGTATGCTGAACACATGTGTCAGGGATGAGAGGGAAGAAGGAAGGGGTGTAAGAGACTGCTAATCCTTGCTACCATGCAGTTACTTCAAAATCAGGTACGTTTGCAAGCTACAATTCACTGGTTCAAAATACACTGCCTCACCTTTGCTTTCCCACTGCAACTTGTTTACATTTTAAACTCTAGTGACCAAACAACTGTATGAGGCTCTTTGTTACAAGGCTGTTTCTGATATCAAAGCAGGATCAAGCTACCTTTAAAATGACACCAAACACAAACTTCTCGGAGACAGCCTTAAAAAGAGAGAGCATTCCCTCCAAGCACTTCAGATTGTCCATCTGCCACCTTCTTTTATTAAGTCTAGGATAAATATATTTACCCTTAACTGCAAAAAGGATATTGGTTGAGCTTCTGACATCTGTTTTGCTCCACTTGCAGATAAACATTTTTGGGAATTGGAGGGGGAAAAAACCCAAAAAACAAACCCACAACAATAAATCCAAATTTTAAAACCTCAGGCATAAAATAAGAAGGGAATTATTTAACATGTTGGTGAAAAAACACTTGCAGAAACTTGAACTTGTTGGAAACAAACAGACGATAGATTCCAATGAAGGCTCCTCACATTAAATAAGTTAGACGGGTTACAGACATCTTCAATAAAAACATCCATCCTCCACAAAGTATGTTAAAATGAAACACAATAGTGATGCACTGGTATTTCTCCTAAAAAGGACAGAAGGACATGAAATCTCCTTAGTGATATCAGTACTATTCAATGTAGGAGGTGAACAATGATTTACAAAAGTAATGAGGGAAAAAGAAAATCATGAATCATTAATTATAATTGGACAAAAGGGGGATGGGGCAGAATGCAATTACTGTATGCCTCAGAAACACCTGAAGGAAATAAATACTTAGAAACTTGTGTTTCCACTTCTTTCACCTAAACGATGGTGGGAATAAGGGCTTGTCTGCTTGCTTTTGGTTTTTTGTTTCCTTTTTTTTTCCTTTTTTAAAATAACAACCGTTCTAGTAAAAATTCAAAAGATAATTACAAATGGCTTTAGATAATTAAAAGTCTCCTTTTTAAAATAAAACGTTGATAACACATTTCTCCATTTTTTGTATATAATGCAGCTTCAGTGAAAATAAGTAATAAGGGACAGTAATTTGCAAAAAAAAAGTGTGGGGAAAAAATGCCAACCAAGGTTCATAACATATACATATGTATATGCAGGACATCTACACTCTATATACATATTTAATATACGTATGCATGAGTATATATCAGGAGATAACCAACAGGTACATTCTCCACATACATAAACTGAAATAGCATAATAGGCGTGTGCGTATCAATCTATATTATACACACGCAGCACACAGACATACCCATACACACGCCCCAACATATGTATCATAGAAGTCGTGCATGACTGCATGAAAGCTCAGATGGAACGGTACACCAGTTACCTTTTTCTAAGAAAAATGCAAGGAAGACAGAATTCCACGGCTGAATTGTGGCCAAGAAAAATTGTGTCATAGCCATATTGAAAACATGGAACCCAGTATGGCTCGATGACAGAACTGGAGCAGCATTCTCCACTGAAACTGAAGCCTAAGTTACACAGCACTTCAATGTGACTGAGCAGGTTACTGACAGCTGCTTTCTGCTAAAAGGATATAGAAGATCCATTTAGCCAGAAAACAGAAAATAAAACACTTAAGCCCATAATTTACTTGCATAAGCAAGATCCCCCAATACACACTTAGATGCAAAGTGCTAGCACGTTAATGGTCAACTCTGCACTCCATTTTAGAATCTGTTTTATGGTAATGGGTAACAAACTCTGTTTCTTTTGATATGTTTGATGACAACCCCACTGCTCAGAACAGAGCACTGGGCTGGCTTCTGCTTACTGCCTGTCTTACAGGAAACACAAGCCACATTTTTTTTTTCCCCCTAGGGTCGAAAATTGGAAGGTAATATTTGGTGGGTGCACTTTTCTCATTCTGACCACTTACATATGATGCTGGGTTAACCTTTTAATATGCTAGGAAGCTTTGCATCAGGTTCCATGAAAAGTTTGTATTCATCTGCAAATCAATCACAGTCCTACTGAATCACAGTTGAAGCTGGGGAAGTTTGCATAAGTTCAAGCAGGTGCTCAGGGCCCAATTCAGCTACCACTCCAGTCACCAAGAGAATCTCCCTAATGCATAAGCAGAGCTGGATTGGGCCATTAAAGCTGATTGCTGCTAGCAAGAGAAACTGCAGAGATGCAGGGACAAGGAGGAGCTGGAATGGAGGCAGTGGAGCAGAGAAGCAGAAGAAGGTGGCATTTTGCAAGAGGCATAAACGAGACTAAATATAAAACAAAAGCAGCGACACAGCAAGGAAAACTCCACTGCGAGGGCTGAGGTAACACAAACCAATGGTGACCAAGCTCAGATCAGTCTCTGAGTCATCCAGACCCCTCAGAAGATTTTAAAACAACTTGTCTGGCACAAGTGCTTACCTGTTACACATATGTTACGTGGATAGTCCCTCTCTTTAGCTCACACACTCACTCATGTTACAGCTAATGCACAGGTGTGTGATACAAGGTATATTCCATCTATAAATCTTTATGCATGTATACATAGATTTTGATTGATTGCATTCATACATATTTATTGTACATCATGAGGGCAAGTCCACATTCAGCAAAATGCTACCATTATCTCATATACAGATATATCTCTCTGTACAGGTATACACAAAAATGGGTCTATTCTCCTCCATAAAAGCATAAAGATTTATGCTCCTAATTCCCATTACCACCAAATAAGCAGAAGAAAAGGCCTCTGACAACTTCCACCTCCCTACCCTTTTGCCTGTATGCATCTGTGCCAGAAACAAATTGTGGGGAGAAGGAAAGGGGGAGGGATGCCTGGTGGGAGGTACCAACATAATGATATGGAGGGGAATATTTTTAAAAAATTGCAAAAAATTGCAAATTTCTATTCAATACTGGAATCTCTGTTTTTCTAAAAAGGTTTTTAAAGTCACCAGGATCATCATACTTAACAGTGATACTGTATGAATGAATAAAATTAGATTACCTTCTCCAGCCTAAATAGAACAGTATGAAGAGAAAGGCAATCTGCAAGAATGTTTCTGACTTCTCACAATTTCAAGTGAGAGCTCCCATAAAGAAATCTTCCTTCTCCAATTACCAAAAAAAGGTAAGTGGTCACAATCAAATTCAGAATATCACAGCCTAAGTGAAATTCCCTTGACTGAATGCGTATTCTGTTCTGCAATCCCACAACAGCAATTTTGGGGCAAAATTGATATACACAAAGATCCTCAGAAGACAAAAAAAAAAATCTACTTTGAAGATAAGATCCTTGTATGGAATGGAGACCACTCCACAAACAGTACCCCATACAATCTAACTGGAAAACCCAAGTACACTGATTGACAACATTTTCCAAGTCAGACCATAGGAGATTCGGGTATTAATTTGCAAAGATACAGCAATTCTTATGCCTCTCCATCCCACTGAATGCAAACCTTCCCATTCAGTTTGTCCTGAAAAACTAATTTCTTCCATCAGTCCTCCTCCCCTATTTGTTTTATTTAAAGGCTGTCTTTGGGAGCTTGGTATTTTCATGGCATTTTAAACAGGGCTCAAAGCAACTCATTTGAAAAATGGTAAAATTGACATGATATCAGAGTTAGCCTTATAACAGAAGATTATATAGTAGAGAGTTTCAGTTATTTATACAACAGTGAGGACATAACAACCCCCTACTAAATAATCACATTTCTACAATACATTCCATCACCTCTTGACTACTTTTCTCTTTACAAAACTATGACCTACATACAATATACACATCCGTATCGCACATACATCCCCCCCCAATGCATATTTTTTGTGTGTATATATAATACATACATGCACACAAGCAGTCTAATTCTATTTATAAGTCACAGTGGGAATTCCTTTGTGAGGAAAGGAGGGGAAAATTCCTGAATAAGACACTGTAGATTCCTAATGTTCCAACTTTTCAAATTCCAACTCACAGAGCTAACTGGAAATAAATACATTAAAAAAAAGAAAAGGTCTTACAAACTTGGTTCACAACTCCCAGCTACAGTAGTTGGATTTTAAATTTGATCTATTTACCCTGTAACTAAATTTCTAATCATAGGTACAAACCACGGATAAATTATTGCAGAATGTAACACTCAGAATTTAAAAAGAGTTATAGGAACAGTAATATAAGGGTTAAAAAGAGTTCTATACTTGTTGATACAGGATACCATTTTATTTCATTTATATATATATCTATATATAGATATAGATATCTGCAAGGTAGCAAAGAATAGCTGTACACCTTGACACGGCAAAGATCCAGTGTAAAAAGGTGCTTCACTAGTTTGTTTTTCCAAAAAAGCTTGTATATAATTTTATAGCTATTAAAAACACATATGCAACATAATTCATTACACTCAATACAGCTTTAGTATAAAACTTATAATTTATGAGGTGATGTTAATAGCATAAATTAATATACCATTTCTCTTAAAATCTACAATAAGTATTCTGAAAGCTCATTGGGGAAGGGTATCTTTAAATAAAAAGTTTAAAGCTGAGCGTGATGAAAAAGATTCTGTATGTTGAACTTGAGATGAGAGCCCCGAGAAGAGAAAGAGTCCGTAAGCCAGACACCATTGACTATAAAACTGAACAAAGACTTCTCCTTGCGCTCTCACTTAGGTGACGCTCTACCTTAAATTATTATTTACTTTTAAAACTATTTACTTTTTTTTTCTTTTTTTTTCCTTTTTTTTCCTTTTTTTTTCTTTTTTTTCTTTTTTTTTTTTTTTGTTAACTGCCCTTATTTCCACAAGGAATCCCTGAGACATACCCAAAACTGTACAGTGAAGGTCATCACTGTTCAGAGAAACTGGTTCAACCCCTTCTGGTAGGATGTAGCTATTTTGCATGAGAATCAAAATGTCCATCACTTCAGAATGAATCTACTTGCACCAGAACCAACTACACTGTTTAAGATGCAGGTTAGAGAGTCATTTCAGGGTAAATCAGTCCACTCCAAGGTAGAAGCCAATGCCATCGCAGTTAGCTACATCAGAGCAATCTGCACCAAAGTTAAAGTTTTCCAGAGGATATCTGGGAACATTACCTATCCAGAGTTCATCTCTGTGGGCACCAGCTGACAACAACAGAAAGCAGGTTAAACGTTAGCATTACTGGACCAAGTTCAACATGTCTATGCGGTCGACACGCGGGTAACTCCGGACATCTCACTGCGTGTGTGTTTGGGGGACTAGCAAGAGGAAGAGTAGGAAGAATGCATTTTTCTACAGCAACTAAGTACAATTTTATGGTCAAAACCCCAAGTTTCATCCTATTCGCTTCCAGACCGAATTCTATGACCTAGAGAAGACTGAAAAGGTGCCAACACTTACTTCAAGGAGACAGATAAAGAAAGCCTTCTTCAACTACTGCTGTCAACTCACAGCCATGCCCACTTTGTCCTTTCATGCTTCCACAACATTACCTCATTCCACAGCAGCTAGAGAAGGAGCAGAGTAAAATAGGGGAAAGCAAAAAACTCAACAACAGTAAGAAGTACCAGAACAGCAAAGGGAAAATAGTCACTACTGTTTGGGGTTTTTTTTTAAAAAAGAGGCTGAAGACATGAGTGAAAAAATTGTTTTAAGATGCATCTTTTCTAACTCCTTTTCCTCCTCCAAACTTTTCTTTCCCAACAATAGTGTTTTTGTCTAGTTTTAAAGACAAGACTGAAACTTTACCTGATAAGAACTAAGGTCTCTCATGACCGACCTCTCTTTAAGTCCAAGTTTAGTTAGTGAATATAAATACAGATTTTTGTCACCAATCCTCCTTACTTTTATTTGGGCTTGAGCATATTAAGAAAGAGTAATTTAAATTTTAATTTGTGACTTTCTACTGATACACCTCTCAAAAGAAGAGGAACTTCTGAGAAGGTAAATTCTTGCTAAAAATGCCTGTATATACGATGCTAGCCTGTGCACTCCCATGATCAATGCTGTACCCTCAGCATCGAGTTCATGACATATTAGCATGCTGTGAAACATCTTCCTACTCACTGATCTGAGAAATACTTTGATCTATTGCACTGTCATTCTAGCATCCAAAATGTATGTTATGAATTGCAGGAATCTCTCCTTCTCTTCATTTTACAGTCAGACTCGCTCAGAACCACAGAAGACAACCAGCTGGTATAACTTACATTGGGGAAGTGTCTGAGAATGGGAAAATAGAAGCAAGAATGATGAAGAATGTAGAGAGGAAAGAAATCAAGGAGGTACGAGAAGTAGCCCTCAGATCCCCATCATTACCCTAAAGATCAGAAAGTCCTTGTGATCAGAAGGTGAGAAAGACCTAAAGATCCGGCCAGCACACTAGCCCCAAACTATTCCTTCGGTTACTATTTCTACCACCACTGGACCTTGCAAGAGGTCTGCACAGGAGACTCCTTCACATGTAAAAATACAAAAGAAAAAATACACCAGTTCCACCAAGGAAGCTGCCTGGACAGCCACACAAACGTCTCACTGCCAAAAAAGATCACTGCAGGTAACTCTTGTATTGTTTGTTGGCTGACAGCACCTCCTGCCACCGTCCTGTGCCCCGCAAGTCTTGAAAGGTTAACTGCAGGTAGCTGGCTCTTCTAAAAATTTTTCCCTCCTCTCTGCCCAAAGGCTCATACTGTTGGAGAATTCATGAGCGGGTTCAGCTCACTGCAGCACAAAGACAGGGAGAAATAATACCCTTGGAGGCCTGACAATGCCTACAGGGACACGCAGCAGCAAGGAGGCTGCAGGAGCTCAGGGAGCAGCTGGAGTTCAGAGGCAGCATAGGTAGCCACCAGGGCCAGCTTCTCAGGGAAGAAAACTGCCCACTGTTTATTGTACACCTTTGCAGGACTCTCTTGGCAAGCAGATTGAATCCCAGACTGTATGTAGATGTGGTTACAGCAAAACAAAGCTTCAAACTGAATTTGGCTACCGGTTTGCAGATTCAGTCCTAGGTGTTTTGCCTTGGCCATGCCCCTAAAGACAGCAGCAGACCACAACAAAATATCCTAATTTTTCAATACTCATCTTCCTTTTATTAAAAAAAAAAAAAAAAAAAAAAAAAGCCACTTCCCCTGGCTTCTCTTTGCTATTAGGTACAATTCTCCTTTGACAATTTCTTTTCTCTGATTTTTGCCTAGCAGGCGATAAGCTTCTCAGGGCTTTCAATGCTTTCCAAATGAGAACTGCAAATCCCCATTTTCAGTTGGAAATCTAGCTGTTGCCATTTTCTCCGCAGTGCCTGAGGCAGACCTGCAACTGTGCTACCTCTCAGCATTATCAATTTAAAGCCTTTATGCTCAGCCATAGAGAGAAGCATGCTACTAAAGAGAAGGGATCTAAGCAAGAACCTGAAGGAACTGGAAGGCAGGAGGAGACAAAGTTCTTGTATCATAATAATTATGAAGCCAAAGAACAAATCAACTTTGAGGTATCTAAGTGCATATGGTTCCCCTCAAAGCCGGTGTAAAGTCTTCCTAGGTGAAAGGAAATGTCAAAGTGTGTCTTAAAGAATGCCTTATGCACCAGGAGAGCATGAAACTATTCCTGATAAGCCTCTGTACACTGTCAAAATTCATCTTGTGTTAAGTACTTTTGTACAGAGACTAATTGAGGTGCTATTATTGCCAAAATTATGTAAATGATATTCTATTCTATGTCTAATTTTTTTTTCATTCTTTAAAACTCCAATCTTATGTAAAGAAATTAACTTTTAGGTTCAACTAGCCTTATTCATTTGTCAACACATATGGGGCACAGCAGGTATTGAGCATCTAAAATTGCTACACTGGCTCTTTGGTGAAGGGGTGACAAGAATGCTAATTGCTGTAAGAGCTGATACTCAAAAACATTTGTGAGGGAGCACGGCTTCTACTCGGGAACCACATAAATAACAGCCTTGAGGACCACCTTAACCAGCCCAGCAATATTTCCCAGAGGAAGAGGTGTGAAATATCTGTGACTACACATACCTCTCAATTGGATCTCTTGCATCCAACAGTAAGACACTGATGCACTGAAGTCAACAGGCTGTGTGGGTGTAGAAACCCACCTGGAATGATCCACCTTGTAAAGCTAAGATTGAGACCCGTAACTGCTTGGTAGCCACGTAACCATGAAATTGGTGGCAGTGAAAAAATGAGAGGTGAACCAGGAAAAGGCAAGAGTGGTGGCCCGTTTCAGAACACTGTGGCAGACAGGACAGAGGGATTCCTATTTCAATTGTGTACAAACTGAAGTTTATTTTTGAAAGTGCAGCTTTATTGCAAACTTAGTTTGCTACGGAAAAATGTTACGCAGTCACTTTTCAGGGAAGAGTCGTCAAGCGATATACAAAAATTGAAATCTAAGTGGGGGAAGAGACTTGATATCCCAAGCTATTTTAAAGAAAACGCAGGTACATAAAGGCCATTGATTTCAAATGGGAATCATGGACCTGCATAGCTCTGGCAGCTTTTGAAATTCCCTGTCTAAATCAATGCACAGATTAGGAGCTGGTTTCTGTTTTGAGTTAGACCAGTACAAACTCACCATGACCTTAGACCAGAAAGCTCCTCTGTAATTTATACTAACGCAACCAAGCAGAACTTGGCTCTCAGTTCCTACCCTCTCTCCCCCTCCAGCATTTGCTAAGAAAGAGAAATATGCTGTGGGGCAAATATACTCTGCACTAGCTGCAGCTTCATTAGAAGTTTGATGGGCACAAGAACCATTTAAAGACCAAAGTCCTAAACCAATACATAGAAATTAACACCCTCTAAAATTACATGAATACACAAGCAGATTAAAGAATTAACCATTTGGTATGCTAGTTCTCCACTCTTTTTCAGTCAGACATCCCAGCACATTGAAGAAGGTATACGAACACAACGAAAATCTTCTGCAAATCAAACAGTTGTCTCCTCAACAAAGTATGGGTAACATAATACAAAAATAAATAAAAGCCTTGTCAGATTTGCCTCATTCACAATATCACTGGGCATTCCTCAATCAGCAGGACAATCACAAGCAGGATTTCATAGGCTTCAATTAAACTTTTTATGTGATTTAAGAACATTTAAGTGTTACAAACATATTTAAATCACCACTTTAAAATATTCGGCTTATATTATTAAGATCTATTTTACCAAGTATGAAATAATGACTTCATAACAACAGAAGCATGAAAATAATTTTTGTTTCTTCCACCCACATACATTTGCAATTTAAGAAAAGGACATATGCATCATCCATACTCTTTTATATTTAAAGAGGACAGATCATTCAGGAAAAGAGGGATAGTATGATTGCTACAATAGTAAAAAGATATAAGACCTATCCCATTTAAACTCTGTTCCTTAGGAAGATGGAAGGAGAGGTTTGGGTCAGATATTTTGGTGTGTGCCTGACTGCTAGCGAAATGAATTTCTATAGCAACTAAACTTCATTCACTGATCCTTTGCTCAAAAAGTTTATTAGGCCTCCCTACTACATGTGCTTGGTTCTCTTAATTTCCTGAAACAGACTAAAATACACACAGGTAGGACTTTTTACTATAAGGTAGAATAAAATCCATCGTCTAAAGTACAAGACTGAAATGTAGAATTTTCTATTTTCTCTCATCTGCATCTCTGAAACAAACCAAGAAGAGTAGAGACTTATATTAAACAGAAGCTACTTTTACAGTCAAAGTCAGAGTACAGTAGCAAGTTTGAGCCCTATAGAGTCATAAGTAAATTCCTTCTTGATAAGGAGATGCCAGTAAACACCTCGGAATTTCTGCTATTACCTCTTGTTTTAAAAAACAAAATTTAAAAATAATAATTATTTTTAAAAATCTAAAGCCTAGCTGACTCCTTTCTTTAGGAACTGCAATTACTACCAAAGAGTGAATACTGTCGTTAGCAGGTGATCAGTACAAACAAATCCATCCTGCAGACAGAAGGAATTCTTACCTATTTTTGCTTTAGTGATTTCTCTTTTGGTTAGCCATGACTGCTGATAGGTACCTGCTAGTTCCTTACATACATTCAGCTTCCCAAACAGAGCATCAAACCCTCTAAGTGTTGAAAAAACTATATGGCTCTCAGGGGATTAAAAACTATCCAAGAAAGTCTCACTAGTTAGACATACTGTGAGAAATGCATCCATTTGAAACTTACAATGGGTCTGACCTAGACATGTGTGGATGGGCAGAAAACCAACCTAATTCTTCCTGTTTCAGCTGGGAAATTCCTGTCAGCCTGTCAGGCAAAGAGTTCTGGACAAAGACACACTTGAAAAGGCAAATCATCAATGCTACAAGGCCACAGTAATTCAGCGAGGAAGGGAATTTTTCACAGGAATCTTCACTAATCCATGATCTATATTTCAATCCCGTTTATCTTTCTTTTTTTTTTTCTGGGCTAACTTCGTATCAGCCTTCAAATTTATGGGCAACCAGTCAACTGATCCCTTTGCTACTCAATGAATTACAAATCATGATAATAAAAAACCCCAAAAATCAGCATGCAGTAAGAACAGTGACCAGTTCTGGAAGGGGACAACTCCCACTTCTTCACCAAAAGAAGAAAAGGAATTGCTGCTCCCTGCACCCCAAACACACACACGCACACACAGGAGGTCAAGAGACTATTTCAAGAAACTGCCAAACTCATCCTTGAATCATGATCTTGATTTAGGACTTCAGTGCACCACTCTCAAATCAATGTGTGCAGCCAAGTTTTCCATGCCAGATGCTACCTTTGGAAAAAGAGTAAATTAAAAAAAAAATAAATAAATCAAGAGACTTCTGCCCACTGGAAAACTTTCTACCAGATGCTAATGGGATGGCAAGCACTGATCCAAACCCTAGGGAACAGTAACATGCATCAGTGATCTGAGGTATCTTCCCATTTCTAGGTCTTACTGCTAAGATCAATTACATCCAGTAACTGTGCTGTATCCTTAAGGAATTTTTGGGGAACAGTGAACCTGCCTGCAATAAATGAGCACCGGTGCGTAACAAGCACATGTGAATGCTACAGCAAGGTTCACAGAGGGCTAACCCTGGTCAGTACTGAAGCAGGGGTTTTCTTCTCAACCCCCTCTTAAAAAAAAGGGAAGAGAAGACAGACAAAATAAAGAGAAAGGAAAAAAGGAAAGATAGAAAACACAGGTCCCCCATCTACCTGCAGGGAGCCAGGCAGACAAGCTCAGTTGGAGGTGGTGAAGGGCGCGGATGCGTTATTGGTACTGGTAGCGGTGGCACCGGTCACTGCGAAGCCCGTGGGAGGAGCTATGGAGCTGTGGCTGGGCTGCAGGTCCTTGGGAATGCCACTGTGGGAGCTCAGCTGGTGCCCAAAGGCTGCGCTGAACTGAGGGAGCTGCTGTTTAGGGGAGGTGGAGCCCATGAGTTCAGCAGAGGCAGGACCCATGCCACTGAAACTGGTCTGCGGTAACCCCGGAAGCACACTGGAGCTGTTGGGGGTCACAGTGGCGAAGGCAGGCTGTGTGGTCTCTGAGTGCGAGGTGGTAGGTGGTGTGGACAGGGAAGTGGACAGGAGGTGTCCATCTGCACCAAGAAGGTTGCTAAACGGAGAGGGGTCCCCAAGATTGACAGGAAGATTTCCCCAGTGAGTTCTGGGGTTGACCACCCCGCTAAGTGGCACATCCAGCTGAGTTGGGAGCAAGTGCTGTGCCATCATGGGCATCTCTGCTGAGAAGGTAGCTGCCAAGTTATCACCAGAAAAGGATGTGGTGTGAGGGGATGTGATATGGTCACTGTAGGGAGACGGCACATGCTCACTATCATAATGGCTTCCATGGGGTGAGGAGTGTGAATGGTCACTGCTGTATTGCTGTCGTGAGGTGATTAGGTCATCTGCCTTGCTCAGCAGCTGGGCAGGATGGGGCCTCTGGGAGGCATGGCTGCCATCATGAAGTCCATGAAACTGTCCCGGGAAGGCTCTCTCCCCAAGGCCACTCTGGCTTATCAGAGTGGCAGAAGTAAGGCCAACGTTGGCTGGGGCTGAGAACTGCCCCTGGATCTGCCCTGCCAGGGGCGTAGGTGGGTTGGACAAGGTAGCAGAACGGAGCAAGTTCTCATCCAGCTCCAGACCGGAGAAATTATCATGTACTATACGCCCATTCAACAGCTCCCCCAGATCCGTGTTAACCTCTCGACTCAAGGACTGCATTCCTGGAGCTCCAGCACCTGTAGAGAACACCCCTATCGCTCTATCTGACAGCTCCTGAACTGGCACACCATCTGTCTGTGTAAGTACTCCAATGGTACTCAGGCACTCAAGAGAAGTTACAGCCTGTAGGGCCCGTTCCAGTTCTTCAGCCTCTTCTGTGGTCGGAAGAAGATCTCCATTTTTACCTGCAGAAACAGGGACACTGGCAGTTAGTGCGCTGCTCTCAGGTGAGCCTGGCCCTGGCACTCAAAGGATGCAGATGTACAGACAGTTCAGTACAGAGCTGCATTCTATGATAACCTTCCAACATGGCTTGCAGTACACAGAAAGTATCATTCATCCGTGTTCACTACGCAAGGTAAGAAAACGGTAAAATTACACCTTCCTCTTCAATGGAAATTCCCCTTTCCCCCTTCTCTTGCAGATACTACAATAGGAGACGCCTCTTAAACTTCCTAGACTTAAAGTAAAAATGCTTAAGATCTCCTTCAGTGCTGCAATAACACATAGTCCACAATCCCTCTTTCTACTTCCCACATTACAGCCTCGACCTACAATTTACACAGACAGTATAATACAGGTTAATTTCAATTCAAACAGTCTGATGTCATGTTATATCAGAAAATGACCAAAGAATTCATGTACCCAACTCCAGGCTGTTCTAATTTCTTTGTTATATGTGATAGGTACTGAGCTTTAGAATGCAGAAATTCAAGCACATTTCTGATCAAAAGCTAGTTTCAAAAATGTATTTAAAGATTTTATTCTCACTCTCTTCTCTTTTTATCAAAGGCCAACATTGACTGTGATTCCAGCCCCACTCGATGGCAGAAAGATGCCATTACTGAGAACACTCTTGATTAAACTGTAACACTGACAGGCAGTAAAAATGTAAAATGAATTATTAAAATACTAAGCCAATTATGATTTTCAGAGCAGTAATTATATGAGCAAGCAGAGAACTACACACACAGCCTTCTTAAAAGTCTGCTTTACTTCAGAGCTCACAAACAATAGAGCAAATGCACACTTCCTTCTCTGGAATTTATCACCTCTGCAGGAAAGCAAGCAACTTCTCAAAACGCAGTTTAGAAACACTCACTTCTTCAATTCACTGACTGTGTTCATGCTAGCATAAAATAAAATGGTACCTTCAAAGAAATCAAAATCTTGCAAGTCATCGGGCAGCCGCGGCAGGACATCAGAGAAGTCCTCCTGATTCAATTCCAAGTCATGTGGAATGTCTGTGATTTCATTGGCGATATCATCAGGCAGCTCATCGGCACTGAGCTCTGGTGTGGAGGGGCTCCTGAACAGAAAGGAACATTAGGCCCTGGTGTTCAACTCTGCTTGCTCCAAAGGACAACTATCAGGGCATATCCATCTACAATGGATGCTTCCCCACACATTTTTTTTCCCCATTATCTAGGAAAAAAATGCGTTTAGGAAGTTTCTTTAGGAAGCTTACACTTAAGCTACTCATTAATTACGTAACAGGCAACATCAGGAGCAAGGTATTTTACCCATCAAACCCAATCATTGCTCAAATCGGAAATAACCCACTCTAAAGGCTTTTTTCAACAGTCACATGGAGATGCCATTTTTAGCCCCGCTCCAGATGCTGCTTGGCACAGCAAAGTCACAGCTTTGTACAGTGCTCATTGGCAACGCTCAGGCCAGAAGAGGGAAACTGGGCAGGAACAGCACTGACCGTATGTGGGGTATCTCTACTGGCAGTGAGACACTGGCAGGCATGGTGAGGTTCCCTTGGGGCACTGCAGGAGGAATGGGTTTCTGGGGCCGGCGTGGGCCTCGCCTTCTCTTCTTCTTGTGTTTTTTGGTAAGTGCAGGTGGCTTCGTTTTTTTCCTGGGTTTCCTCTGCTGCTGGTGCTGAACTTTACGGGAGCTGTCCCCTCTCAAGAAATTATCCTTTGGGAACAAAACAATATCAATGGGAACGTATTAAGAACAATTATTAATTTCCTTGCTTTTTTCACCCTGGTCATTCCACAGACATGTGGAATGCAATGTAAGAGGGACTGTTAACTTACACCCAGACACAGTTTCAAAAACTGAGCTCTTTCCTTCCTCATTGACCCCAATGGCAAAAATAACAGACCAAATTATGAGGTATGGTAAATAGGAGACTATGCAGTGTCACTTTAAAAATTATCATAGCAAACCCTAACTAAATAGTGCAAAACTGTAACCTTTAGCAGCACTCCTGTAAGCATTAAAGACAAAACACTGCTGAGAGGTGGTGTTAATGTGGATAATGTGCAGCAGCTGAAGCCAGAATCCTCAAGTGCCCACTGACATAACAGAGGGACAGCACTGAGGAGATGAAATTAATACTGCTGGACTAGAGTAAGGATGTGGGTAAACAATTGTGGCCTCATTGCTTCTGAACAGCAATCACCGACCCATTAAAAAATAAATCAAACCATTAGTGTTCAGTTGCCATCATACTGGCAATGGCAGAGGATTTTATTTGCTACAGAAGTAAACCTTGAGACTGAAGACTGCCTAGAAGAGGGGGAAACCCCATATAGATCTGTGTAGCACAAACCCTCACATTTTAATCCAAAAAACTCCATAATTCACAATTACTGGAGAGGCTGGACAAAAACAATAACAAAGAACTTTCAATAACCCAGCAAAACAAAACAAAAAAGGCAGCTTTACACCTAATTGAAGGTAGGACAAGAAGCCTTGAAGGAGGGGCAGGACAGAAGTGGGTTTATGAATTATCCTAAAGGTTTTGTTCTGGAAGATTGGTGTCATAAAACGAGAGCAGAGGACATCAACTTCATTTCTCCCTTCTCTCAACTTGAGGTGGGCCACTGCTTTTTCTCTGGGATCCCCAGATCCTTGAAGGAGGTTAAAGATAAATTCCTTATTTTCAACCTTGTAATTGCTATCTACATTTCTTTTAGAGAATACTTCGGGCTCTGTTTACTGAGACTGCTTAAGATGCAGTGTTCTTAATACCACACCCATATTCAGATCCAAGGACTAGTAGTGAGGCCAAATAAAATGACCACAGGATGTCTCACAATGATCTTCTATTTCTCAATTCAAGACAATAATCAAATTTTCTCCAGTGAAGGATATTCTCATATACACTTTATTATACCCTCATAACTATGTAAAAGATTTTCACAACGTACTTTACATTAATAGGGAATGTTTGGCAAGTTTTACCCTTTTAAAAAAAATAATAGCAAACAAGCTCTTAAGTTCATAAACTTGCTAGTTGTCAAGGAAGAGTTCATAGGAAGACTGGGGTTAAAACTCCTGATCATCCCAATACACAAATAAATACAATGATGGCTTTGTACTTACCATTTTTTTGGCATGTTCTTCGCACAGAGGTGTCTGATGTGTAATGTCAAAAACTGGCACAGAGCACTGTTGACCATCTGCAAACTTGGCTGTGCAACTCGAGAAGAGCTGCTGAGAACGGTTCAATAAGATATCTGTGCATTTCTGCATCAGGAATAACACAAGACAACCATGGAGCAACGCCCTTTGGTTTATCAACCTGATAAAGATCTGAGCCTTCAACTCTATCTGTCCATAGATACTATTTTTAATGAGTGCCTCAAGTTTGCAATTCAAGTTCAAAGCTAGGTAAGGCTCAAACCCAACTTTTAAAGTGAAAAAACTGCATTCATGCAGAATCTCTAATGATTTTATTATATACTGAGATAGTTTTATAAAAGCAGCCATTTCACTAATGAGTTCTTAGCAAAAAGAAGCCTTTTCCTGGAGTCTTAATCAATAGATCAATAATAGCAGTTGGAACAGTGTAGTCAACAGGACTATTTCCTTACAGACTAATGACAATCCATACTGAAACATTAAAGAAAGAGTATTTCTTAATTCAATCTTTTAAGGTTCATTCTTGGCATTTAAGTTTAGAGCACAGACAAAGAAGTTTCAAGATCCTTCCTGCTCCTCTGAAAAAAAAGATGTGCAAGCAGACAGAAAGGTCAAGTAAATCCAAACGTAAGCTTGCTGAGATTTCCTTCAGAAAAATCCCTAGCAGGAGTAAGAGTGTTTCCAGACTTAGAGCAAATCAAACAGATATTTCATTGTGTCTTTTTTCAAACAACATTAGAAGCACTCCTTCCATCTCAAACAGTTCTCAGACCTCAACATCACTAGGTATGTTCATAAAATGTTAAAACAAAACAAAACCAAAAAAAAAAAAAAAAGACAAATAAAATTAAAAACCTGCAGAACAATCCAGATAGCAGACTTGGATGGATGGGTCAGAACCAAGAACCTGTTCACTTTATAGAAGAAAATGCAGAGAGAAAAAATGGGCATACATGCAAAATCACTACTCTTGACTACCCTGCTCTACACACAGCAACAAGCAAGACCACCTAAAATTAAAAAAAATACCCAAACAAAAAAATCCCATCAGAATCATGAGGCAAATCCCAAACACAGCTGTATGCCATGGTGCTCTCTCACAGAGATTTTGAACTGCTCTGCAGACCGCTTTTAAGTGGCCTGCAAAAAACGAACCAATAAAAACAAGGCATCTGCAAAATAAAAAGATTGAAAAGGTGCTGCAGTCTGATAGTAGCTGAACACATAAGCACTAGTCACTTTTAATACCAAAACCAAAAGCTCCAACAAAAGGAGTCACCCCAACAAAAGCACCAACAATTCTTCAGCTAAAAACAAGAAAGACAAAGTCTGCAGAATTTTTAAGTATTACAGGTCATAAGTCTGCCTTTTTATAGTCTTCAGAACCAAAACTCGCATCTAATGTGCTCTCTTCTTTCTGCGATCTTCAACCATTGGCTTTTAACACCCTTCCCAGGCCTTGCTTGAAATTCCAAGCACAGGGAACCCTTCCTCATCTGGACTATGAGGTTCTGTGACTCCTTCTATTCTGCTTCTTTAAACAACACAAAGTATGATTTTAATCTTTCTAGCCAGTGTAAGTCATCTTTTTAGACTATGTATAAAAACCTTCTTCCATAAAACTGTCACAAGAAGGTGGTCTATTGGAACCTACCAAGAGCTGTACGAGAGCCAAGAGGCTGAAAGCCACATGGTTTGTACCAAGTCATTGTGAAGGATGATCATTTGGTAAAGGTTACTTGTACACACTAAATACAGCTTACGAGGTAAAATGATGCTCCTATTATAGATACCAGTAGCAGACTACTTATCTTCACTGTCTACAGACCCAAACCACACAGCCAAATTAAAAGCAAAGTAGTTGCTGACACACTAACGAATAGGTATTTCTTTGTGAATACTTAGTTATCAATGCAAAAATCTACCAAACAAACAAAAAACCCCTAAAACAAATTCCACGCCTGAATGCAACTCCCAAGCAGAGTTAAGAGGATACGCTGAAAACAGTGTCTGGTGAATGGAAGGGCCTTGTTAGTGCACTGCTCTCCCTTCGAAGTCCCACTGCAGGTTGTTGGTTCTGCATCTCTCTGCCTTGCTTGGCTTGTGCTGAAAAGAAAGCATAAAAGAGTTTAGAGACAAACCCGCAGTGTCAGGTGGTTACTTAACACAATTATTATACTGAATGTAGCACAGTAGGATGAAAAATTGTAACACACATGTGTGTGTGTGTGTGACGATCCAGATGGGTGCACACTACTACCAGGCTCTACAGAGGGACACAGAATAGATGTCAATGACAGGTGAAGGCGTGACTGTAGTAAAAGGATTATTGCTTATTTCACAGGGCCTTAATTGTAATGAGAGGTGCTATGTGCTACTACCATGTAAATATTACAAGACCTTGCAACAGAGCCAAGGGCAGCAGTGGGTGAGTGTCAACACAGATGACCCTCAAAATGAGGTCGGTCTTTAGAATTCAATGTACTGAGTATGCCTAAATGGGAGTCAAGTGCACTTCCAAGCCTGTTCATAAATCAAAACATGCCGAGCATCCCCAGAGCTTACATGCAAGCATGTGCTCAGACAAACTTAGACTGAGCTCTGGAGTGGCAGAGCCTGAGCGTGCTCAACATGGATAAAAGCTCTCCTTCATCAACGTGCTACAGCCCAATCCACCAGCAGGTGCCCAGAGCTGGCGCTTCCCCAGCACAGCCTCTGTGCTCTGAGCCTGAGCTGCAAGCAGGCAACCAGACAGCAGTGTGGACGAGTACTCAAGCGTTACACAGCTCGCTTGGGGTTAGCCTGCTCTCCAGGCATGTGTCACCTTCATGGAGATAAAGCTGGCGATTCCAGGGCTGACTTGCACCTCTGTACACGGTGTTTTCTAGGTTGACAAAAAGCTGTCTGTAGCCTGACTGTTTTCCTTCAGCCATTTCTGTCATCAACTGCACTTTGACTGAGCAAAGTTTTAGTTAGCAGTATTACTCCTGTGAAAAATTTTCTATCTGAAAAGACTCTATGGTTACTTAAATTGACCAGAGCAGTGATGACAGGCATACCTGGCTTTGCTGGTATACCCAAAACAATGTAAACTTTTTTTGGTTAATAAAAGGAAAAATAATAGGGGAAAAAAAAAACAGGAAGAGCTTGTCAGTTCAGGTGAAGTTTTGCTGTAGTTTAAGTTTGAAGAAATTTATACACAGCTTTGTAAACTAGTAATGGACTTCTACATTACACCTCAGAACAGCTCTTCAGAATCAGTCCACCTCTCCAACTGTCATGAACCACATCCCACTGTCCAGGAACAAAAGCATCCCATTAAACAGAATATGCTCTCAGTACATAGCTCCAATCTGCATCTCATACTATCTGCTACACCCCACAGTCCCACATCCTGTAAAGCAAAACCACAACAGCAAAAGGATGCTTCTGATACCCCAAACGTAACACCAGGGTTCAGACTTAGTCTGTTCCTGCACGAATATGAATCAACCAACTCTCCATATGCTGAGAGCTGGAGGGATGTTGACATTATCTAGAAAGAATTCCCACAGAAGGTAACCTTCAAAGTTGTTACAAATTATGTATTTTGTTGCCAAGATTTATTTAATGTTAGATTGAGTTAAGTCTAACAAAAAGCATGAGCTTAAATTTGGTTTGCTGGGAAGATAATTAAGAGGAGGTACAGACTTTTCAAAAAAAGCTGCCTGAAAAATGAAATCTGAATTGAAGCACTGAACTACAGACCAGACTGTACACCTTCTAGTGGCATAGTAAAGGACCAGATATTTGGGCCCAGATACTGCTGAACTTTTTCACATTTTAAAACATAAAGCTGGAGAAGGCCTGTCCTCATGGAAAACTCCGTATGCCACATTTATTTTACTCCACTGACAGGCATTTACGTGTCATGTTTTTTCTGCCTTGTGCATGACTACCAGTTTCAGAGTTCATCATTTCAGCTGCTGGATGCTCAGCCCATCTCCACCCTGGCCCAGCCCCGGGTTCCTGCAGTCACAGGGCAAGCCTAACCTGGTACAAGCACATGTGGCTCTCCGGAGCTCCTGTATGAGCTGCCCCACGCGCTCCGGCTCTCTGCTGGCCGCCTGCAGCAAGGCTTTCCGGAGCGTGTGCCGGCATTTCTTCTGGCGAGATTCTGCCCGCTCCAGGCGGCAGAGGTGCTTGTATTTCTGCTGAAAGTAAGTGCAAAGTCTGGTCACCCTGGAACTCCTGTCATCTGCATTGTCATCATCAGACCTGAAAAAGGGAAAATAAAAACAAATATGCTTTAAGTTACTACCTTTTTTTCTCCCACTGAAGCTAATTTGTCATTTTAATAGAATTGTTAAGTTGGCATCCATCTTCTAGCCACACAAACAGCCAAACGCTAAAATCAGGCAGGAATGCTTGAGAAATAGTAAGAGCAGGATCCCTTTTAAATTCTAAAGGTATTAGTATGTCATACTTCTTAGTATGTCATTATTAGAGATTATATCAATTTGTCATCAAGTCTGACACATTTAAATGCCTAGAGCCTGCTGCTGAAAAAGAAATCTATACTGTTAACCTTTATTTACTGTAAATGTCTCAGCAAATGAGACCAATGCTTAAATCACAGTGCAATTAACGGAGAAGACAAGGGTGGGGAATTGTGTAGCAGAAATTTATTGAGGAAAGATCATGCTGGAGAAGATGGTCAAATCCTAACAAGTACCAAAACTGCTGACTTTTAACAATTCCTTTTAGTCTGCCAGGTGGTGTATTCCTTTTTAAACCAAAATATATACTAACACAGCTCACAGCTGATACTCATTTCGCCTTGCTGCAGAGCTGCAGTTGAGTTACACTACAACAGTAGAGAAGAAATTCAAATTTAACTCCAATGATACTGAGGGAAAGATCAGACCAGGGCTAAGCAATGACCACATGAAGGACTAATCCAACTCTTTGTTGGCTTAAGAAAGCCCTTCTCCATTTGTCATGGCTCTCTGAATGTCCAGGCACATATCAACAAGACCATCAAACCATGTCAACACATTCAGTTAAATGAAGTAAAAGTCAGAAAAAGAAACAGAAAATCATCACTGCAACTTGTTAAAACAACAAGGTCCATGAAGCTACCCAGTTCTCTGCAACAAGTACTAGTTTGCAGAAGGAGTTTTTTGTTCATGGAGTGACAAAATACTTGTGCTGAATCTGTCCCTGAAAGGCAATACGGTGAAGACCTACTTTCTTTCCTGGAAACTCTGACTCTATTTACACACAGGCCAAATGGAAGAGACTGCAGCCATCTCCACTAAGGCTTTCCACGAAAACTCCGCAGCAGCAAACACTGCCTTTGACACAAACGCATGTTTTTGTGAAGTTTTATGTAAAGTCAACCATACTATGTATTTTGTCTGTTAAAACAGATTACAGTTTATTTTCTAGAAGCATAAATTACAAGTATTTAACCTCTGCAACTACATGCCTAGCAGCAAATATAACCTCTTAAAAATATTTAACATACGTAATGTTTAGGATATTTTTACATTGAAAATGAAAAGAAAATACACTTTCAAGATCTCTTACGAAAGAATGCCTACTGGAAAAACTACCTGTTTAGAAAAAATTAACAGTCGGCTATTTTATACAGATTTTCCTTTCTCCAATGTATTAATAAAAGAGGAATACACGTATAGCATATATATTTATAGGTAAGTTTAACATCTTAGACATTTCATTACTGCTCTGGGCCAAGACTTTTAAGCAAAGCTGCTGATTTAATTTTATATATGGTTAAAATTAACTTTCAGAATTACAAGAGTATTCCTTAGGGGAAAGAAGTTTCTTTCGGGTGGAAAGAGTGGTTTTTAATATACATTTCTCTATATTTGAGACTTTTTACTTCTCTCACATTGAAAGAGTCAGAAGAAATGTCATTGTATCCTAAAATATTTTTGATCTTCAGTTTATGGGATCTTTTTAAAAAAATAGATGAAGACATTTATCAAAGGTATAGAAAGAAATCATGCCTGCAGTGGGCAAGGGCTTATTTTGAGCCATACGGTTTCTAAAAGCCTGCTCAGAACTTTGTTCCCAGGCCAGTAAGATTAGCCAAAACATTTATATGTTGAAAGAAACCTAAAAATATCAAAATAAAACCTTTTTTTTCCAGTAGGCATGAAAATGAAAGATATTTATGAAAGAACAACAATAAAAGTAAGTTTGCTAAATTCTATTTAGTTTATTCTCCTAAGCTGCATACAGAACTTCTGAAGTTCAACTTAATGTGTGGCATTTCATTTTTACAAAGATTTCTGAAAGTGCACATGAGCCATTTGATAATCCAAAATGCTTCTTCCCAACCCTTCCCTTTCAGACTGTCATATGGAAACATCAGGGGATTATTGCTGAGTGCTCATGAAGAAAACAAAGACAGCACGAAGCAGCAGAAAGGAAGAGCAAAAGGGTAGCACGAGCAGCCAGGCACCACCAGGGAACGAGGAGAACATGCTCTCTATTCTGAGACACCCCAGCAACTCTACTTCAAATCCCTCCTTACAGAGCATTTTGAAAAACCTTCCCTTCTTTCTTTTAGTTATTCTACTTATTGTGAGTTATTAAATCCAACTTTTGACAACACAGTGTTGATATTTGATCCTTTGAGCTGGTATGAGGAGGGATTCACACTACTTTTTCAAACTTGCTACTTGAAATGTTTGCTTTATCTATATTTCAGTGTAGGAAGCGAAGAAATAATTTGTTATAAAGTCATTTGTTTTCCAGTACTTTCTAAGATACCAGACTCAGTAATCAAATAATCTAGGGGGAAGCTTCAGTAATCTGCAGCAGGGAACAGTCCCTGCCTTCTCTCCAAATTGCTGCTCCCACAAGGGATTCCTCCCACCCCAGCAACTTTCTCTGCCAGCACCCAGCCTGCACTGTGCCCACTGCCAACTCCTGTGTTATTTGAACTCAAACATTTGTGCCTGCCTCGAAGGCACTGCATCCCGAAATCCTGGGAGCATAGGAACACAATTTTTCAAAATTAAAGCACAGAATAATAAAAGCAAACATTTGGCCTGCGTTTCCACAGATGATTGCAACAATATGAATTTTACAGATTAAAAGGCCAGAAGCCAAGTGAGTGAAAAAATGTATTATTGTTGTCATGGTTTAACCCCATCCAGCAACTAAGTACCACAGGGCTGCATGCTCCCTCTCCCTGCGTGCTCACTCTCCCTGCTCCCACCAGTGGGATGGGGAGGGGAATCAGGGAAAAAAATCTTGTGGGTTGAGCTAAGAATAGCTTATTAATGGAAACAAAGTAAAATATACTACTACTATTTATTGTAATGAAAAAAAACAAAGAAAAAGAAACCCCAAGCAAAACAAGTGATGCCCTATAGGTGCTCACCACCCACTGACTGATACTCAAGGCCACCTCGAGCAGCAATCAGCTCCTCCCAGCCAGCTCCCCCCAGTTTATGTCCTGGCCGTGATGTTCTGGGCTGTGGAGTATCCCCATGGCCAGTTGGGGTGAGCTGTCCCAGCTGTGCTCCCTCACGGCTTCTGCTGCACCCCCTCTCTGGCAGAGCATGGGAAACTGAAGAGTCCTTGACTTAGGGCTAGCACAACTTAGCAACAGCCAAACCATCAGAGCGTTATCAACGCTGCTCTCCTACCGAACCCGAAACACAGCACTGTGCCAGCTACTAAGAAGAAAATGAGCACTGTCCCAGCCAAAACCAGGACACTGTTAAGACATTCATTTTAAACAAATCTGGTGAATTTTTGAGAGTTTAGGAGCTGCTAGAGTATCACACAAGAAGTTCAATAGAGGTTTCCCCCACAGTCCCACAAGCAGAAGTGCTGAGAACCAGCTGTCCAGTAAAGCAGAAATTAACTGTTCACTTTCTTTCAGTAGTCTATTCTGAGAAGCATTCCTCCCGCTGTCTTCCATGGAGTCAAATGGAAAAGGACAGAATGCAGTTAGCTGGTGGGGACCACAAGCTCAGACACAAACGAACAGAGAAAAAAGAGCTTTAATTTTACCATGAAAACCAGAAAGTAAATCCTCTAAGTTTAGGAACGTGATTTCAAAAACTGAAAGTTTTGGGAAATAATTTCCATTGGTTTTCTGGTAAAGTAAGTCCCCAGAATTCAGACCTGTAACAAGTCACTGGTTGACCTTAGGAGTAACCAATCTGCACCATCAAATTAGCAAGAGTTATTTTGACAAATCAAATCTCCCCAGAAACAGCCTGAACTAATTCATCTGCAGCAGCAGACAGACCACACTGCAGAAGTGCCAAAGTGAAACATTTCAGGTAATAAAAACCTCTACAGAAGTTTGCAGAATAGGAACTAAAGTTTTAGAAGGCTGACGTCAAGTGAATGCTTATCCATAATCAAGATTAGAAGAGTTGTTGAAGAGCTAACACTGGGCAGGCTGATGGAAGTACAAAGGCAGCCAGTTGCATACAAAAATTTATCCAGCATGGATAGTTAAGCCAGCATTTAACTGAGGTTCTCAAAATGCTACAATGGAACAGAATATGTCAAGACAAGGTAATATTTTCTCTCAGTATGTGAAAAGAGTAGGAAGAATCCAAAGGAAGTTAAGACAAATAGAAGACAAAACACACAGAGATGACCTTTATAAGTTGACAAAAAAAAATAGGGATCTATGGAAGAATCAAATCAAATGTCAAAGAGAGAAGAGTGTAAGGGAACTTATTTAATACATATATCTGCTGTAAAAAATTATGTATTATTTAAAAGTCTAAATGTCTGTTCATGTTTTCCCAAAACACTTTATTTAAAAAATGCCTTTTAAGTTAAAAGTATTTTTTCTTAAAGCTCACTCAGTAGCTGCTGATGCCCTAAAGAACGACAGTTATTCATAACAAAAAAAGACCCCTTTACTTTAAAAAAGTGAAGTCTACATGCTGCTTAATAGCTTTGATTCACTGAATGCTCTCAATATTCAGCATCCTGGTGTGTGTCCTGATGACAGAGATACGGCTTTGTTGTTCACCTTGAGGACAATCTTCAGAGATGGCAGGAAATTCTAGTAAGTTTCAGAATTTCCATGTAACAACAAAATAAGGTTTCATTAACATCATTATTCTAAGTGTGATAGTTAAAAATTTAAAAAATAGGGGAAAGTTGTAGTATCAAAAAGTCCAGTTGCATAGTGAATGAGAGTCATGTTACAGAAACTATAATCAAATTCTATTGAGACCTCCATTTCTTTGTTAACAACATATGACAGTTTTGTTACAATACTACCCTTGGGATGATTTGTTTTAACTGTGCACCTTCAAATTTACATTAAGAGACATATATTATCATATCCTGCAGTAAGTTCAGATTTGTGACCTAGCAGTTTATGGAGAACATCATAAGCCTTTCTGCACTAACAGCTATTTCCTGCTCTGCTTATCCTTTTGATCCCATAACTTCCTTTCAGTGCTCACAAGTATTGACAGAGGTTTATTCAACATTTAATTATGAAAAAAAATCCCACAGCCTTTAAAAAAGCACATTAAAACCATAGACTGCATAATTATCATAAGAATTAATGAGTAAAACGTAGCAAGTTTACTAACAAAGTTATTCACAAACAGCAGGACAGACAAGAAACCAGTAGCAACTCCATTTCNCAATACTACCCTTGGGATGACTTGTTTTAACTGTGCACCTTCAAATTTACATTAAGAGACATATATTATCATATCCTGCAGTAAGTTCAGATTTGTGACCTAGCAGTTTATGGAGAACATCATAATTATGATATTATGCAGAATATCACTTTCTGCACTAACAGCTATTTCCTGCTCTGCTTATCCTTTTGATCCCATAACTTCCTTTCAGTGCTCACAAGTATTGACAGAGGTTTATTCAACATTTAATTATGAAAAAAAATCCCACAGCCTTTAAAAAAGCACATTAAAACCATAGACTGCATAATTATCATAAGAATTAATGAGTAAAATGTAGCAAGTTTACTAACAAAGTTATTCACAAACAGCAGGACAGACAAGAAACCAGTAGCAACTCCATTTCATTCTAATTCAGGACCTCCAAACATCAAGGCACACAAGTTCATGAATAAATCCCACTAAACTCAATTAAATTTAGACAAACAAGCTTAAATCCTTTCCTGATGCATCCTTCTGATAGCAGACTGCACAAAGGTCTCTAAGTTAGCTGGAAACTGGGACAGAAGGCGACAAGCTGTTCCATAGCTCTTACAAACAAATGAGTTCAAACAAGCCTTTGTTTCAGCAAAACACTTGAACAAGTGCTTAGGTTCCACAGACTCCACTTGAAGCGAAGCTCACATTTACATGATTTATTCCATCGAGGCCAGCATGAATACTACAGAATCATACTCACTCAGGTCTCTCATAGCCGAGGCTTTCTCGGATAGACCACGCAACCTGGTAAGGGGAGGTTTGCTCTGAATCCTCCAACTCTTCTCCACTGTCTTCAGACCAATCCAGCCCTAAGGGAATTGAAAACATGGAAGCTGGATGAAAAGAGCATCCACCTCATACAAGCCTCTGAGCAACCTATGGCACAAAAGATGAATGTATAGTATAGATGCAAGCATAATTACACTTGATTAAATCATGCAGTATTCTCAATTATACAGGAAAAGCTACAGTAACAGCTCCATTACAGTGTGCAAATAGCATACACTGATTTTTATCATAACTGAGTTTTCTTTTTAAAATCCTTACTGGCTTCTTTATCCATAAACAGTGGAAGAAAAATCACCTTCTTTCACCCATAGAGAAATACTACAGTTTTCATAACCAAGTACGAGGTAAGAGAGAAGTCCCTGTCATGAAGAACTGACTACTTGGTAAATTTTAATACTATATGATCTAAATAGGCCAATTTCATTTCTGTTTATATTCTGACCCCTTCTCTGCGCCAAAACATAGAAGAATATGAAAACTGTAAGACAAAGCAGCATGGCCAGAGATAGATACATAGCTGCCTAGGATGTTCCTCTGCTCAGACTCTGTAATTGCCTGCCAAATGCACATATTAGCACGAAGAAAGAGCTAAAGGGAGAGCTACAAACACTCCTGCACTTTCACCAAGCAGCATGTTTCCACTCAATGATGATGCAGTATGATCAACTTATGGCGTGCTCCAGCAGCCTCAGCTAGTCAGCCTACATACAGCTGTCAAACAGGACAGCCAGAAAGAGGCCAGTAAGTTCTCAGGTGGAATATTTTATCTGGAACTTCATCTTTTGTAGTTTTTCTTACTCTCTCTCCCACATTCAGTGAAATTCTTGCCACTGTCTTGCGGCAGATGGGATAAAATCCCGTTGCTGCCTTTACAAGCTAGCATTTTTGCTTTCCCATTTTCTTGTGTGCTCCTTGAAAATTGATAGAGTTAAGGAGCATCTCATTTTGCTAAAACTAAACTAAACAACTATATCTGAGATGATTCTGATGTCAGATGCCTCAAATCTGGGAAATGCATCAGTACTCGGTCACGCACTTTCAGAGTTAGAGACACACACACACGGCTTGGAATACAATCATCAGGCAACTCTTCATCATATAGAACCAGCACTTTAACATGAACCACACATATCAGAAACCCAAATTTTCAGGAACTTCAGCATCCTAAAAAATTTGGGTTTCGTTTTTATTTTTTATGACATACATTTGAACTAAACTAAGATATTGTTAGACCTTTGATAAAATGTTAGAATTATACTTTCAACTTAAATGTTTTTCTTGTTGTCCCTTCAATAAAGGAATGAAATAACAACTTAATCATCCCATAAAGATGTCCACAATTGACAACCGCATAACAAATTGTTTACCCAAAGTTTAAAAACAAAATCAGAAATTGAGTTGTTTTGCTTCTACTAGGCACTGCAGAAAGGAAGGAATAAAATCTAATCCATATTCAGCTATACTGACACTGAAGACTGCAGTTACATTAACATCCAATTACATGGATCTGATGTTGGTACATATAAAACTGGCTTAATCTTTTGAAAGATTCTGTGCAGTCATCTCTAGTGCTGCTCAAACACAGAAAGGAAATCCTGAAATTCTCTGAACTGGCATAACTAGTCTTTAATATTAAGGCTTATAATGAATAAATAACAAATATATTTTCCACTCTCACATAATTAATATGTAAATTCCTGTATTTTGCCAAATATAAACTGTTCTAAATGCATCCACATAGCTATGCACCTGCCTAACTGTACATGTGAAGGTCTAACTGTTTTTTATTTTTACTATGCCTCTTTTTAAGGAAAACATATTCTCTTTACCCCTTGAGAATGTAGAACATTAAGCACAGAAAGGAATCTTTCTACACTCTTTCAAAACACAGGTCAATTTCTAAGCTATTGTCTTGGGGTGATTCTA